>NW_019289442.1:1170463-1184876 GCF_000500325.1 Leptinotarsa decemlineata
TTTCCTGATTACTGATGAGTGTATTACTAAAAAAAAATATTTCGGATGTATGAGTTTCAAGTCGGGAAAATTTAAATCATTTTTTGAACAACGTATCTTGAATTCATATGGAGGAGTGTTTTGAGTTTTCTTTTCATTCTATACTTCTTGTCGTTACTTTTTTCTTATTTGGATTAGGTATTTTCCGGCAGTTCACCAGTAGGTTAAATGTACCAACGAAATTAGTCCCCATTTACTTCATTCATAACGAAAGTTTGAAGTGTAACAATGTGATTGAATCAACATGTGTGAAGAAGTGTCAACATCAACTTACCACGAGAAAATGTCAAAATCAAAAACCAGAATAGCCAAACTGACACAGACATATTTCCGAAACAACAATATTACTTCTTGTATTGCTGAATTTTCGGATGAGACGAATAGAATACGCCAATTTTAATTTATTCACGATGAACTATGTACTATCTGCTTGTTAGTTCTGAATGAAACACTGCAATGAAAATAGAAAAAACATGGCGTATTTAATAACGCTCTATTCTAAATTTAAATCGTGGAAACTTCGCTCGTTCGAGTGTGATACTTTTCTGAAATAATCAATTTTATTGTTTCAGTGAATTGAAACAGTTGATATTTCTGTCCGATATTTTAAAGAAATGGAATCTAATCTACGAATATATAAAAAGATTCCTTTATTGTAGGGGAGCCCACGATGCAAAATGGGGATTTACTCGAGCGTCATAAAGACATATTAGGTTGCAAAGCTTAGATGATGAGAAGAAAAAAATATCCCCTTTCTTTACGTCACTCTCAAATTGTCAGATTACTGGAATATATATTTTTTAGCAGATAATTAACTCACCTTACCTTAATTTGACGCGCTTGAGAATTTCTGATCAATTTTTTTTTACTAATCTGATCCTTTATCCTTCACGGGCATGGGGCTCATATTTGGTGGAGATACTTAACCGGTTACAAGGTATCCCCCTGTATATTAATCTGCCGCGCTTTAGTGAATCTCGAAATCCCCGCTTGGACTCCCCTATCACCACAGAAGTAGTTATGTTTGCTGATTTGAAACATTCAGTATACGAGATGTTTCTTTTATCATGTGGTAACATTGCTATATTCTGAACCGTAACAGATACGAAGACGATTAAATGGGAAAAAAAGCAATTGTCATCGGGAACAATACAATAGTTGAAGAAAATTCACGAAGACCCTTGACCTTCTCGAGTTACAGGAGGAAAACCAAAAATGATGTTTTTGATTTTTTCGAATGGAATGTTATTTCAAAAAATGGAAAGGAAAAATATAACTGTATTCGAAGTAACTATGGCGATGTAATGATAAATATTCGATAAAACGTTTCGTATCAACATGGCCACCATCAACTTTTTTTTCAATACGGACCTGTCTTTTTTATTACAGATATTGATAAAGCCATAAAATCACAATCCAAGGGTATATCACATTTGATATTTTTGTAGCATTCCATTTGAAATAACCATTTGAAATAACCACCGTCATCAGTGACAACAATCGAACAATTTATTTTATCATGAACTTTTGGGAAAAATGAAACCAATACGGAAAATCAAAGCTACATGGCAATCTACAATATATGCTCGAATTGACGACCTCATTGTTCAAAACGCCTGAGTTGTCGGTCTAGGCAATTTCTGTGGCAGTTTTCTAGCATAATAGGTGTATTTCTAATACATGCATCTCTTATTTTTTGTTTGAGATGGTCGATATCTGTACTTGGTGTTGAAAAACTTTATACTTTATGTATCCCCAGACAAAAAAATCTAAAGAAGTAAGATCTGGGGATCGAGCTGGCCAGTTAATTGATCCATTGTTTCTAATCTATTTTCTTGGGACTATTGCATCTAAATAATTTCTTACTATTGCTGCATTATGGGGAGGAGCGCCGTCCTTTTGAAAATATTTTATTTTATGGCGGATATTCAGTGGCAATTCTTCTAAGTAGCCATGGAATTCTTTGAATAGAAAATGAAGATACATTTCACTATTCAAATGATCATCGTAAAAGGAAGGGCCAAGGATGTTTGTTCCCACAATTCCCAACCAAACATTTATTCCGGACTTTTCTTGGAAATTGGTTTCCCTATTTGAATGTTCATTTGTATAATTCCACCTATAATGGATATATCTGTTAAACCAACCGTTGTTGGTGAGTTTTGATATGACAAAAGCAATTATATATAGCAGAATAATAAATCATGAGTAATTTGAAATATGAATTATCTAAAAGTTGTTGTTTGATATCAGTTTCCAATCTGTAACTTTGAATATCTTTCTTCAACACGATCAAGTACGGTCAATTTTCAACGATATGCATTTTTTAACAGAAAAATATTTGAAAAGTTTATCAACAACTTTGACATAAATATTTCTAATACTTGATTCGAATTGTATAAGTACTAATACAATACTTAGCTTTCCCTTTCTTGATAGGCAAAATTCATGAATGAGCTAAGCTACTGAGAAATATCACATTTTTGCGAGAGAAGTGAAGTGATTGGATTTTTATTTCAGTAAAACATTTCGAGTGTGATATTACCTAAAATTAGGTATCTACTAATGTAATTATTGTAATAACAGAAATAGAAAGAAAGAAAATACGTAAAATTATAAAAAAGTAAAGAAAAAGAAAATGTTGAATGCTTTTATTCATAAAGGGATTGTACTCTCAGATGTTTGTAGTGTTCATTTTATATAGAGTGTATGTTATTTAGTGACACTTCATTGTACTAATTTACTGTAGTTTTTATTTATACAAAATTGTGAAATATAAATGTTAATTTAATTTAATTTTTCAGAAGTTTTCAGATGTTTATTTTATTCAGTGACTCTTTTTGTCTTAATTTATGTTAGTGCTTGATTTATACAAAAAATGTAAAACATAAATGTTAATTTTATTATATTTGATATCTGGATCCTGATATTTTTTACCCATATTGTTTTTAATTTTCATAATTGTTCAAGCTTGTTATTGTTCTGTAATTTACACACACACACAGGGTTTTACCCTCAGTGGAAGTATATGTTTATTCTTCAAGGTATATTGTACTCCATATACTCCATTTTATATTTATGTGTTGTAATTTACTGATGAATAAATTATTATTATTATTATATTATATCCGAGATATTTGTCACTGGAATAACAGTACAATTCGAAAACTTTCATAGACACAGAAATACAAGATGTATTTGTGAGTAAAATAACTATCGTCTGTTTTCAGTGCCATATAAAAGCTTTTGGTGCCACGTTTCTGGAAAGGAAGTTGATAAATGATAAAAACCAGCATTTGCAGCGTTTTCTACATACACCCCCGCTCGCTGTAATCAAGTCCTGGGTATACGGATATATAGATCACAAGTCAAGTGGGTAGAATGATAAGCAAAAGTCTGTTTTGTGTTAGTCTGGTGGGATTTGGAGAAGAACGAGTTATGTTTCACATCGGCCTTATATGCAACATTACGGACGAAAATAATGGAGCTGAAACAATTTGAGCGTCTATTAGAGGGCTGGAAAAGACAATTTCGATACGCGCGAATTTCAGGGTATTTTTTTCAACCCTAAAATCATTAACCATATTGGAAAAATTATTTGAATACCTCATATCATATTACAAAGAAAGTTATAAATTCGTTTGTATCATTTTCAAAAACTTTCAATTAAGTCGGGTAGTTTGTTGTGCCAGAATTTTACATAATCAGTATGAACATAGTTGCAAGAATTCTTCAACTAGTTCCATTACCTTCTTATCAAATTTTTCCCAAATCAACTCGATGTGATTGAAAACACAAAAATAGGGGGGAAGTCTCAGTATGGTGTGTCCATACTTTTCAGCAATACTCTCAAGGGCACACACTTCTTCAAATCTTTTGTCTGTAAAACTTCGAGTAGTTAGTTTTTCAAAATACAAATCCATTAAAAAACTTTGTATTTCTTCTTTCTTCGAATTTTTATTCGGTACTTTGACGAGCTGTCGCGAATGATAGGAAGCGTTTTCAAGAACTATTACACTATTCGCATACAAATTTGGGATCAATGTGTTTTCAAACCATTCCTCGAAAATATTAGCTTCCATGTTCTTATGATAGTCAGTCAACATTGCAGTCCTGAAGTTTTTTTCTACATAATTTCAAAGAATTCGGAAACCATCCTTCACTTCCTCCGCAATACACAAGGATTATTCGCGATCCTTTGTTTGCAAGCATGTTAGGTGTACACATTCTCGAACCCCCAGTCCACCCTTTCGTAACTGTGTCGTGAGTGTCATACCAAGTTTTGTCCAAATAGAAAATGTGCTGTTGTTCTTGTCTATATTTAGTTATTTGTTCTAAGTATTTGTTACGCAATTCCACTATTCTTCTGCTTTTCATGACTGCTTGACGTTTGTTTATTATTTTAAATCTAAATCCTAGTTTCTTTATCCAATTCTGAAGAGTTTTGTCACAGCAGCTCACGTTATGGCCGGAAGTATTCAATTTGTTCCTTATGATTTCAATTGTAAGAATCTCACTGCTTTTGTAACAGTCGTGTATTGTTTTTGTTAATGATTTTATCAGATGAACATCTAAAGGTTTTGGTAATCCCACATCAAATCGCGTCTTACGTTCATAAGGTTTGTTTTTGACTCTTTTACGTACAGTTGAGAAGGGAATTTCGGTCAAATCTGATGTTGCTTGTAATAGTTTTTTCCCTCGAAACTAAACTTGATATGTAGATTCGTATATACATTGAAACATACTCTCTGTGTTTCAATATTCAAATGCATCCGAATCTTATTCACTGGTATCTCTTTTTCGTATTGTTCACCAGCGCTATTGGAATCACTACACAGGAAAAATTCTGCGTTGTTATCACACTCGTTATTACTATTAGCACTTGTCCAAGGACGCCACATTTTAAACAAATAACAAAAATTTTAGGTAATTATAACTTCACCAATATTGAATTTCAACACCCAAATCGCGATCAGTTCCTGAATTGAACATTGACAACACGACTCTTCTAACCATCCTCACAGTCTATTGGTCACCGTAACATGACTTCAAATTAAATTTTATAACTCCTCAGCCAATCATAGAACTCGGTTAGTACACATTATCCAATACGAAACGCCAATTCTACAGTCCACGTGAACTATTCGTTTTTTGGCCTTTGAGTTCGCCGATAGCTTTAAGAATTACTATATCGGTTACTTCGACTATACTTATATCATCGTGGAGACGTTTAAATATAATTCTCTCTGTATATTCAGCTCAAAAAATCATGTACTTTCAATTTTCTTTACTTACATAACCGATTTAGAATGTAAAATAATTAATCGTTGGTGAACAAAGCCTACCACGCCGATGACCGACCAGCGTTCAACTCTCCGATATTTTTTTATTCCCCAATGATGTGTGCTGAGACATCACAAAGGTGTGGCGAGCTGGAAAAATTGATAGGTTGAGAAAAGCGCGCCACGTGACTGGTGCGATTGGCTGACCCACTGTCTTGTTTACTAGCTAATCTGTCTCGTTGAAGTGGGGGAAAGTCTGACTAGGTATTACTGAATAACAGAAGGGCCACATATTTTTATTATTCTTTTCTTGAAAATTATTGAGATTTACGTCGAAATTTCGACTTAGATCTTGAAATTTCAAATTTTATCTCGGAATTTCCAAGAAACGAATAATAAATAATATAGGTATAGACCTTCTGCACTTCCGTAGAATATGAATTAAATACCTAATTATTATTTATGTTATAAATTGAACAACCATTTCTTAGTCAGTGATCAGCAAATTTTGCGTGAAGAAAATGTATTAATCAAAGAAAACACATACAAACCAAATACTATAGCCACCGTAAAGGTAGCCCACCAGCCACTCGAGACCTTGTTCTCCCAACCCCAACCTCTTGAAGCGCACGGCGCGTAATTATATGTCATTTCACTTCTGAGACATGAAACAAACATCACATATTCAAGTGATGTTCCAAGAGAATTTCTTTAAAAGGATATACGTGTTATAGCATGCAATTCAGTATGCCACAGGCGATTTAATAGTGCATATACAAGGTAGGGCACCGAAAACGAAACAGATCGATTATCTTCAAATAGGGAAAGTACTAAGTGTGACACATTATTGAGAAGGTAATTTCATAAGGAATTCCACCATGTCAATTTTTGCTATCTAATTTTGGCACCCTATTGCGGAAAAAATGTTCCGCATTTCAAATTATGACACTTCATTTGCAAGCTAATTTGACATAAATTCAGTGACAATGCTTAATGGAATGTTTCTAAGAGAACAAACAAAATGGCGGCTCTACAATAATGATTGAGAGTAAAGCGCGTTGTCATATCTAAATTTTACGTTACCAGTTTATAGCAGAATCATAATATGGTAAGTAGTAGAGTTGTAGGTTGTGGCAAATTATAGATAATACACAATACTAGTACGATTAAAAGGTATTATTTATGACAAAATTCAGTAATGAGCTTGTAATGAGTAATACTTATACATTTCCTGATTACTGATCAGTTAAAATTCATTATTTTCTGTATAGTGTTAGATATTTATTACAACTAGTGGCAACGCTTTACGCAACGTATAGTATAGCTTGCAAATGAAGTATCATAATTCAGAATACGGAACAGTTTTTGTCCCGCGAGAGGGCGCCAAAATTAGGTAGCAAAAATTGACATGGCCGAATTCCTTATAAAATTATCTTTTCAGAAATGTGTCCCTATTCAAGTTGTTTGAGTGATAGTGACCGTCATTTTGCATTTTTTTTCAGAAAACATGTGTTATGAATACATTCAATCTGTTTCGTTTTTGGTGCGCCACCCTGTATAGTTAGGATCACATGGCACATTTGCAAAATTAATTTGTGTAGATTTTCACTACTAGACCGTCCATGGAATATTTTCGAATAGAAACATGAAAAATGTTTCTCGCGTGCCATAGAAACTGAGGTTAGTTTTCATTTTTGTTTTCCATATCAACTTTGGAAAAATATAAAGAAGTTGGGTCGATGCTTTGTTAAATTTTTACATGTTCAAGAAAAATAAATCTAATAGTCTTCCTCTGAAAAAGTCAACTCGAAAACTACAAAAACTCTTATTTTTATTTTTTGACGTCATGGTTTGGACCACCCTGTATAACAACACTCATTTGAAATGTATTCATAGATCCGCCCTTGCTCCAACGAAAAATGAGAAAAGCACGGACTCTAGAAGGGAAAACCAGTGTACTCCACCAGAAATTTGTGATCTGGCAAGAATTTTGATATTTTTTCAAAATTTCGTCACAAACAAAATGAAAGTAGTTATAAACTCGTAGTAGTAGTTAACAAACACACTGATTTTTAAGGAAATTGATTGGTTGAACTCTCAGTCTGTAAGCCAATTATTCCTAGTTCAAATCACTGCAGTTTTCAATTAAAAAGAAATCAACTTTTGAACTATTTGAAAATGTATTGAGTGGCAAACAAAAGGAAGAAATTCCAAAAATCCACGGCTTTCAAACTCGAAAAGAAATGACTCTGAAAACCTCAGCTGTGAAAGTCAGAACCATTTTGTCAAAAAGAAATATGTTTGAATATTTTTTGGATAGCTTCTTGTTAAGAAATTTTATATTATTACTTTTCCTTCATTCATAGGAAAAGTATAGCATTGTACAGAGTGGGCCAAATTGAACACTTTCAAAGGGAAACTCCTGTTTTCAAACTAGAAAGATGAAAATTGATGGTTGTGTCTGAGGGTCGAATTTTATGACAGACTTAATGGTGAAACCCGCATATCGATATTTATCATCATTTCTGAGTTACAGCATGTTTTTTGAAACTGTGCATTTCCGAAAAGTTGCTAGAACTTTTTTATGTAGAATTCAATGGTGTGAAAAACTTAATTTTCCGTATTGATATATCAATAGTAATTGATGGAAAACTATTATTTTACGGGACACCCTTTATTTTCCTGCATATTTCAATAGAGCTTCTCTGTATCTGTAGAGTAGGGAGGGTGAGTGTAAGCCCACAGCACTTATGCCACATGTGACCCATTGTACATCCTCCCGGGGAGTTGTTTTCCTAGGTCATCGTCCATCCTGTCCTTTCCAGGAAGGTGGACAGGTCGCTGGGAGACATCTCCTTTATATCGGCAGGTGTAGTTCATGACTCGCCGAACACACTCTCTCTTACGTCTGACAGTCTCAGTCAAAATTCCTACTGTTTAGCATAGATTTTTCCTGGTCATCGCTAGATATTTCTTCGGCGCCAGCTTCCCAAGGTCGCCCAGGGTGATCCTGGCAAGATTGCTTCATTTGATTCTATCTCATCTCTTTAGGAATTGAGCATGGGTGTAACATTTGGCTGGTTCCGCAATTGTCGAAGTTATCAGGCTGTAGGTGCCACTGGGTCCTAAAATTCTCAGTTCAATAGAGCTTCAATATTACCTTTTCAAAAATGTAGTTCACTTGATGTTTTGCTAGGGTCATTTCTGAAATACTGAGCTTTTAGATTTTTTCATGTAGACTTTGAAACGCACACTTTGATCAGGTACCTTGGACAATGCAGCGATAAAACAGAATGCAAATTATTACTGATAGCAGTTAAATTTTGATTTACACAGTAAAGACGCTCTTCAATTAGTGGTTTTTGTTCAATTTTCAAACACATTTCCACTGTGAGTATTATGAAAAATGGGATATGCAAACCAAGAAAAATGGAAAAGCAGCAAGCAATTTGTATCACGAGAGGTATCCAGAGAGAAGACAACCTTCAAGAGACATTTTCGCAAGGTTGCGACATAACTTAGTTAATGGAGTCTTTTCAACACACGTTGATTGATGGTGGTCAGTTTGAAAAGAAACTGCCAAAATTATATGTATCAAATAGGGATAAGGGGATTTTGAACGCCGCATGGCTATTGTGACAATATACCGTGGGTACCGGCACCTTTGGTTGAGACACAGCACTGCTGGCCTTATCGAGGTAGTCGTTCATAGCGCAGCTGCGAGAGAGTAGCATTCGTGGGTATTTGGGAGACATTTATGGCATTTGAAGTTGTCGGTAAACTCAATGTGACACCCGTGCTTTCTGGTGATAACGAACGTAGATATTTGCTACTCGTCACCTGCAGGTATGTAATAGATAATTATTAATAGTTTGGCTGCTTGTTTGGTGGCTGGGTACTGCTAGGTATGCTGAATTTGTATCTCCTTCCAGGGTTGTCTCTTGTTGATGTACCTGTTCCTGGAAAGTTGTAACCAAGTGCGTGATATTTCTTCAAATTGTATTTGGACAGACGAAGTCTATGTGAGCAGTGTCGGCATTTTCAACCGCTATAATTCTTATACTTGGGCAGAACAAAATCCTCATTCTATTGTGGAGCAGAGAATCAGGAAAGATTTGGGCAGGTGTTTTCAGGGGTAGAATTATCGGCTCGTTCACTTATAAAGGTACTCTTACATCTCAGAGGTATTTAGAAATTTTAAGGCAAAATATTGAACCCCTTGTTGATGAATTGCCACTAATGAAGCTCAGGAATATATTCAACAAGACGGGGCTTCGCCTCACAACACTGTAATTGTCACCAATTTTTTTTATGCAAATTTTGGTAATAAGTTAATAACCAATCAAGGACCCAACCCTTGGCCGGCCAGGTCACCGGACCTAACGCCTACGGACTTTTACCTCTGGGAAAGGTTGAACTATTGAACTATATGATTCGGCAAAAAACGTTCACAAAAGGTGTCGTCTGTGTGTAGGAGAAGCTGGTAGACATTTCGAACACCTCTGAAGAAATATATTTCATTGTTTGTTCTTCATCATTATTATTATTATCATTATTGTTGAAGTTTCATTTTCTTCGCTTTGTCCAAAGCCTAAGTACTTGGTCCAAGTGTGCGTTTCAAAGTCTACAGTCTACATAAACAAACCTAAAAGACCTGTATTTCAGAAATGACTTTAGCAAAACTTCAATTGTGCTACATTTTTGGAAAGGTTATTTTAAGCTCTATTGAAATATTCAGGGATATAAAGGTATTTCATAAAACACATGTTTTCCAGCAATAACTTGATATCTCATTTAAACAAATGTGTTTACACTATTGAATTGTACATAAAAAGTGCTTTGAAAATGTTTT
This sequence comes from Leptinotarsa decemlineata, assembly GCF_000500325.1. Classification (NCBI taxonomy): domain Eukaryota; kingdom Metazoa; phylum Arthropoda; class Insecta; order Coleoptera; family Chrysomelidae; genus Leptinotarsa; species Leptinotarsa decemlineata. The sequence goes on from NW_019289442.1 coordinate 1,180,637, forward strand.
CATAGATACAAGAAAATTTTGACGGGAAAAAAGTTACAGCAACTTTTTGAAAATGCACATTTTCGAAAAACATGCTGTAACTCAGAAACAATGGTTGATATGCGGTTTTCACCATTAAGTTTGCCTCAGTTCTCATCTACCTAGTTCGAAAACAGTTTCCCTTCAAAACTGTCCAATTTGGTTGACTCTGTACTCGTGAGAAATTGTCATTACTAGCTGGAATTCATTCTCACGAGTACTGGCCACATTTATTGCTCATTGAATAGTATTTGTACAATAATTATATAAAAAAGTCATGTTTCAAATGTGGTTTGCTGTTATTTCAAAAGTGGGGTTGCACTCCTGTAAATCAGTTTTCTGAAAACTGGCTGAGAAATAAGAAATAACCTCAAGATTGCTTTTGATATCCAATTTTTATTGAATAACCCACTCGGTAGCATATTGGCATATTAACAATTGTATTACCTACGAAGATGAGAAAAAACTTATACCTAAATTTGGATATACTTTCAAACGAGTCGAATAAAAATCATGGGGCGTATCCATTTCAACCAAAAAAAAATTGAAATGATTTTTAGAATATGAAAACGTACCTTCTTCTGAGTTTGGATCTGTAGTCCAATACTCATCGGCATCGAAGTGGATTTCCACACTAGTTTTGAGTCCCGTTGGAAAAAAGGCATGGGCCAATATTGTCCCCCTTCCATCGAATGGAAAATTGTCACGGTGGTCCCCTCTGAAAAAAAAAAACCTTCGATTAAGCTATCCCCAGCAATAATACAAAGCAAAAAAAAAAAAGTCTGTCGTGTAAAGACACGCCCGAAGGAGCCATTGTATGGCGAAACACGTGTTGCGTTTTTGTAAAATCGTTTAGTGAAAGTCTCACAATAAACTGTTTTTTGGAATACGTTAGAACAAATAACTAAATGTAGACAAGAACAACGACAAATTTTTTATTTGGACGAGACTTGGTATGACACTCACGACACAGCTACGAAAGGGTGGACTGATGGTTCGAGAATGTGTACGCCTAACATGTCTGCAAACAATGGATCGCGACTAATCAATGTGCATTGTGGAGAAAATAAAGAATGGGATCCGAATTCTTTGAAATTATGTGGAAAAAAACTTGAGGACTGCAAAGTTGGCTATCATAAGAACATGGGAGCTAATATTTTCAAGGAATGGCTTGACAATACATTGAATTCAAATTTGGATGCGAATAGTGTAATAGTTCTTGACAACGCTTCCTATCATTCGCGACAGCTCATCAAAGTACCGAATAAAACACGAGGAAAGATGAAATACAAAGTTTTTTAATGGATAACAATCTGTATTTTGAAGATTACTATACCAGGAATTGAGAAATCCTCTTTGCTATTCGTTGACGTTTCGGAAAATTTTTATTACGTTTTTCGAGAAAGAAATATTAACACGAGATTTGCAGAGAAAATAAGTAAATCACCTTAGTGAAAACTTCTACACAAATGCAAAAGTATACCCTAATTTAAAATGAGTGAAAAACTGCTCTATTCAAAAACCATATCAAAAATATATTTAGAATTTGGCAAACAAAATATTAAAAATAAAATTTGAAGACAAGTTTATTTAAAAAACATTTCACACACAATTTGATTAATTTCAGTATCTATTAGGATCCTAATTGAAGTGCTTAATTTACGTCTTATTTCATCTGGTTGATTTTTATAGCTTTCTTATTGGCCAAACTATCCCGATGAAAGTCGTAAAGAACCTATTCGAGGAACTAATGGCAGCGCAAATCTATAGACTTGTTTGATTATTGAATAACGATTTGCAAACACCTCCAAGAAATAAATTGATTCAATATATTATTCAATGTTCCAACTAATGTAAGAAATGAGAATTGTTATTAAGGGTGTTATGTAATAGATGACCGATATTTTACAGGACGATTCCTCAGTTATTTATAAAGTAAAAAGTTTATATAAACGTCCGCAAGACCTTCATTTTTGAGATATTTTGTGTTGAAAATTAACTTTTATTTTGGTTTTCCGTGAATTGACTTTAGGATAATGTCGATATTTGGAGAAAATTGCTATTTGGGGACTTCTTGATGTGATGAATTCAAATTTGGCTTCAGTTTAACACTAAATTGTAGAGGGTGCCACCTACAGGCCTTGGTTTCTTTTGGGAAGTCACAACTTCATTGTGCATGTATGTAATACATTTTCTAGAAGAAAAATCGATTTCTCTATTGTGATATGTTTGTCAAAAGTCGCTACAAACAGCCGTTTTCGAGATAATTCAATCAACTCTTGATTCGTGAACTCTTTGAAAATAAAAGTATCAAGTACGCTAGTTAGTTTATTCCAAGGTTTGTATTTGTTTTGTTTTCGTGCTCTCATGCCAAAAATAATATCTTGAGACATAATTAAATAGTTTTATTTGTTATTAGTCTGAATGTTTATTTAAGAGTGGTACTTAATAATAATGATAATAATGAACTGCAGAAAAACAGCGCTGACGTTGAACATTTCTCATGTTCTGGTACAACATTATTTCCTTTGTATGTTATAAACGCAGAAAACAAAATCGAACATAAAATCAGGTCAGTCTAGGATCTAGTATCACTGCCATATATTTAACCTTCCATGACTTCTTAATCTTCACCTCACAGTCACAGAGGGCCTAGTTTCTCCATTTTGGTCTTTTTGGTACATTTTACTACAGTTGATGGATTTATGATGAGCTCTCCCTCCTGCACCCATCTTATTTATAATAGTCATGGCCTCTTCAATGCGTTCCCTAATCGTATATTCGCGCTGGACTAAGATGAGTCGTCCGCAAACTCCAGTACTATATATACGAGGTTCATCAACAGAGGGACAAGATTCCCATGAGATGTTCCTTGCTACTTTAATACAATTATTTTCACCGTAATGGTCGTATGTACTAATTTATCTGTAAGCAAGCAGTCTTATTTATCCACCTGCATAATTGATTCTAAGGTTTGCTAATCTTTTTACCTCGTCCTACATCAGATCATCATAGTCCAAGATCCCAGGGCCATCAGGGTCAGGTATTTTCTGACGAAGGAAATGTGGACGATTGAGTACTATTAGTATGTACTAAGAACGCATGCCTATCTGCTAGCTTGCTTAGAAGGCCAATTTTTAGGTATTAGCAGGGGAGCCCACGATGCAAAATGGGGATTTACTCGAGCGTCATTGAGACATATTATGTTGCAAAGCTTAGATGATGAGAAGAAAGAAATGTTATACAGGGTGATTCAAAAGTACTTTGACAAACTTCAGGAGGTGATTCCTCACAATATTCTATGTAATATGAATTGTCCAAATAAATAAATGTCTGGAAACGCTTTGTTTCCAAGATACAGGATGTTGAAGTTTTATTTTTATTTTCGTTTTTTTCAAATAACTTTTGAAATAATGAACTTAATTAAACGAAACTTGGTAATAGGAGGTTTTTGAGGTGTCGAATTCGAACCTGATGTTCTTATTGCTCTTACTCGTAGGGGGCGCCACCTACACGTCTTTTTATTTTTTAAAGATTTGAACGTACTTCTAGCACATTTTTCAGTAAAAAAATCGATTCCTCTATCATATCTACGTAAATGAGCTACCCTTGTTACTAGTCGCTGTAAGCAAACGTTCTCTAAATATTTGGACTTGAAAACTTCAAGTCGATTATTCGATAATCGATGCATGTTGAAGTTATTACGAATATTTTGCTTTTTTCACAAGAATGGTTTGGAAATGAATTTGACGTTTTACTCGTTTGAAGAGGTCATTCCTGTTGGGTACGTTCCTTTATGACATCCTTAAGCGAAATAGTTATTTTTGTATCAAGGGTGCATAATCAGTATTTGTTTTAATAAAATTTGCAAGAAATGTCAACATTTTATTTCAGGAAATTTTGAATATGTAGAATAAACTAAAATGAATTAAAGTCAATTGTATTCAAATAAATTGTTGGAAGTGTCCACCTTCAGCGAAGATACAGACAGTCAGTCGTCTAGTCATTGAATCTCGTACCCGCTCAAAAATTATTGGTGTCTTTCTTATTGTTTCACAGGCGTCTACTATTCGGTTTCTTAGATCTTCCTCGTTCACTAGGGGAGTCTTATAAACTAGTGACATCAAATGTCCCCGAAAATGAAAATCTATTGGGTTTAGATCTGGGGACCTTGGTGCCCACGCTTGGTTAGGTTCTTCTACACCCCTACCGATCCATCGAT
>NW_019289443.1:0-40973 GCF_000500325.1 Leptinotarsa decemlineata
ATTTCATTTATCAAAAATAAGGTAAGAAGTATTCATTATACTTCCACTCATGTATTTTTATAGTTTCCCTCACAGAACATAATATGATTAAGAATTATGTCTATCGAAAAATGAAGCAAATACTATATATAGGGCTTTAGATCCAGGAGTTTTTTGAAAGCATATGAAGAAATACCCATAAAAGATTTGTAAACTTCTTTAGGTAGTTGACAAGTTCTGTTTTAGATTTCACCATTAGTATTTCAAACGATTGATTGTGACGCATACACTCAACGACTGTTTTACGAGGATGTAGCAAACCAGTTAAATGTTCAAGGTCTTAGAACGTCTTCGTGTATACAGTGGACAAATGCCTACTGAAAGGAAAGAACATGATGATTCGCGTAACTTTCAAGTTTCTTCTTTTTTATCCACGACATTTCAAAACTATTCGAGGTATGGCACTGGAACTAAGAATATATAGACATAGAAGATACCTATTTCTTCACTTGTGTTGATGTCAATAACAAAATGTGACTTGCAACCAGTTGTTCTTATAAGTCAAGGCATTTGGCACCTGTTATTTTGAATTAACAGTAAAAAATTCATACATACATACAGACTTCATACATGAATCATGATGCATAAAATATCCCTGATTCATTCAATCAGATCCCTTTTCCATGTGAAACAGTTTATCAAAAACTCTCGATTCACGGCATTCTTGATAAAGAAAAACTGAAGAAATCCAATAAATTTCAGCATTTCATTCACAGAGATGTTGAGTACAACTCAAGTGGCATGTTTGACAATGTCAAGTTGGCACTTCAATTTTCAATATTCGAGAATAATTTGATATTAGGTGAGAACTGAAAAGACAGAAACCAATAGTGAAGGAATAACAAATACAATCGAAACTAATCAGAAGAAAACAAGCTATTGTGACTAGATTAACGATAGCCTGTCACTGACAATCTGCATTGTGACATTCTTGAGATATCAATATTTTTTACTGAATAGTGGTTATATGAAGTGGAAAAATGGAAAATAACCACAAAGTTTACTGAAAACCAATCAACAATTGAAAAAAATCTGTTCAAGCACAGTATTACCCAGAGAGTAAGAATAATATATACTCACGAATATGATTTATTCATATAAGTTAAATCTCAAAAACTACACCTCACGATTTTGATCTCCACAAACTTTATTTGAAAAATATATCACATGTTTCGCTAAAACATTAGCTTTTTCAAGTGATTTATACTTCAANAGAATTCAGTACAATTAAGTCACATTAGCTTTGACAATTACTTCGGATATAATTCCCGCAGATACTAAGATATTAGTATCGTCCGAAAAATTTTGGAAGATCATTTATGAAAAATGAAAGGGGTCACAAAACAGAGCCTTGAGGTACCCCTCTTGATATACATTTTCTTTCAGAATTCATTCCATTCACACAGACCAGCTGACTACGATCAGTCAGATAAGATTCAACCCAATTCAATGCAGAGCCACGTATACCATAAAACTGCAATTTGTGTAACAGTATGTCATGGTAAACGAGGTCAAAGGCTTTTCTCAAATCAAAAAATGATCCTAGAGTCTGCTGTTTATTTTTCAAAATTTCCAGCGCATAGTTGATCAATTGCATCAACTCTAGATTTATTTGAATTGAAGGGGTTATATTTTCAGAAATGATTAATTTTTGGGAAAGAAAGTTTTTGATACAAAACTATGTGGGAATCTTCCAAAGGAAGCAAGGAAATATCGATGTCTACCAGTGAGTATGACAGTGTTCCATGTAAGTGCAATTTGTTATCATTCATTTAAAGTAGAACTCCGTTATTCCATAACGAACGTTATGGAATGTATAATACGAATGTATAATTCAGTGTTCATATAAAAGTATTTGTTTCGAAAGAATCTTTTTCTTTCGTGTAATTCAATGTTTATATGAAAGAAGCTGTTTCGGGGGGACTTTCTTCCAGTTTGTGTCTGAAAGTTACTTCTTTGAATGATCTTCATATCCATGTATAGAGTTACTCCTTTCAAATTGATTACTTCCTTCCTGTCATTGGAAGATTCCCACATTTTTTTGTATCAAGATGGAGTAGTAGATAGCCAAAAACTTTCTTTCCCATAGATTTATTTCTTCTATAAGCAATCTGACTAAAAGAAAATCTGAATGATTCAAAGTAATCATATAATCTTCGATAGAAACGGTATTCAATAATCTTAGACTACTGACTAAGTAACGATATAGGCTTGTAAGATGCACAGTCAGATCGAGAGCCATTATTTTTGTATATTGGCAAATCTTTTGACATTTTCAGTGTATCAGGAAACCTCCCCTCAATCAAAGTGGAGTTAACTATATGAGTCAAAGGCTCAGAAATCACATTGTCAACCTTTTAATAACATGACCAAGAATTTCATCTTACAAACTATTTTAATAACTTGTTCAATTTCCATTTGAGATTATAAGCTATATAAAATTAATTTCACAATATTGCCTTATCTAGTAGTCTTAAATTAATTTTACAATGTGTCCTTGTGTAATGGTTAGGTGAATCTAATAATTGAAATATTATAAGCTATATAAAATCAATTTCACAATATTGCCTTATCTACAAGTCTTAAATTAATTTTACAATGTGTCCTTATGTAATAGTCAGGTGAATCTAATAAATAAAATTTTATTTTAACAAGCTATATAGTACTTTATTATGTATTGAATCACCATCGTTATTCATAATATTATTATGTTTACTTATTTCTATACTCTCATAGGCATCTAGATGCCTGTTGTTGCTAACTTGTCTAACTAATCTTATGAGCAGTTCAATAAACACTTTCATTGCCGATTATTTTTATATCTTAACTCCCATCTATCATTTCTATTATGCTTTCCATCAATTTGACTTCATTTACATACTCAAATATAAGAACTTTTTTGAATAAAAAATTTGAGTAATTCAGTATTGAAGTGACATGCAAAAATACAATATTTTTCATTTCCTCAACTTCATGATGAATTTTTATATTGATATCTTCAAAATGTTTTTTGAGAACTTTTCTGATTGCTCATCAAAGGATTGAAAAAATCATAACATTTGTTCTTAAGCTTACCTCCTTAAGTGCGTCAAATATATTTTAATTTGCCTCTTTACCTCTCATATTATTTGTTAAACCTGCTGCAATTATAACATAGTCGTTGAATGTAAATGACTCCTTCAGATTTTTGATATCAACAATAATATCCTCTATTTTAACATTGTGTTTGTGTTTGATGAAAGCTTGTACTAAATATTCATTAGGCTGAAAGTTGCATAATATTTTAGTTAAGTCAGTTGAATTATTATCACCTAATATGAGAATTTTGACTTCCTTGTTTCTGAATATATTTTCTTTCTGAATTCTCTTTCCCTCTTGACAATTATCATGAATGTTGTTTTGACATATGTTTTGCTTAACTTCTGTCTTTTTTCATTGTTACATTTTTCATAGTTTTTCCACTCTTTCAGCTCCCTTTCAAATAGATTATTCCACATAGTTGAAACTTCTATGGATGTGATCATTTAATGTTGTCAACTCTCGTATATCCTCTTCTAGATTTCTCATGTCATATATTTCGTAAATCTGTGATCTCCTTCGCTCAATTCCGTTTATACACTGGCTATTATGTTTGCAGATTTTCGTTGTAGCCCATCCAGGTACGGACCTTGTGTTGGAGGTAGTTTGAGTTTCGGAATGAGTATGATCTTTACGTCAGTCAACTAATTTTCAAGTTTTATCATTGGCTATCGAAATCTCTTTCTCAGTAATATTTCCTTTGTTTTTTGTTTTTCACTCAACAATTGAAATTTTCCCTTGTTACTTCGAACACACAATTTGTGATACATACTGGAGCAGTTCACACAGAAATAATAGGGAGCGGGTCTGGTTCTACAGCATTTGCACATTGCCACTTTGTTTAAAAGAGGCAACGCCACTGGTTTCATGATTTACTGAAGGAATTCCCTTCCTTTTGTTCTTATCGGTTTTCACGTATTGTCCTTGAGAAATGTATTCTTCCTATAGCTTATCACCACTTTTTTCAATATTTCGTATTTTAGATTGTGTTGTGATGATTTTATTTGTTTCAAAATCTAATTATGTATTTGAGTTCGCTATGTAAAGTCGATATTTACATCACTTTTATTACTTTCCAATATTCAGAAGATTGCCAAACACAAAGGGGATACAGTACCGACAAACTTGTTGTTTTCAACATGAAGAGATATCCACGAATAAACAATGATAACCTGCTTCTCCCCCCGTGGGTTGGGCTAGCTTTCGGGCGCGTCCCCAGGTGGCGGATAGGGGAATGGCCAGGGGAATGGCCAGGGGACTGGAGGTCCTGTCCGGGAAGCCAATGTGGCCTAACGGACGGGGTTGACGGACTCCTGGTCAGTGGCAGAAATAAGTAGGGTGAGGGGAACTAAAACCCCCCAAAAGCCCTGCAAAACATGCCACCGCGGACCAGCTTACCCAAGCTAAGATCTAAGGAATTGTGTCGACAGCTGAATGGCCGCAGGGTTATATGCGGTTACGAACGATCCCCTTGAGGAACCGGGCGAAACCTCATTGTAACTAGCCTTTCTCTGGTAATGCGGGGCTCTGCCAGAGGTGACCAACCCTTCCCTTGCTACTCGTGGGAAAATACATGGACACAAAAGAAAAGAAAAATAAAAAACCAACCAATCCCGAGGCTGGAAAGCAATGCTCACCTCAATTTGAGGCGGGGGCTGGGGATGACCAGAAATGCCCACCCCAAGCTACCGTTCAGAAAGAGGCTGGACATAGCCTCGTCGCAGACCCCCTCGCGACGTAACGCAAAGGCCAAGGCGTAAGCGTATCAGCCGCGCCGAGGCCAAGAGAAGAAAGAGAGCGAAAGAGGCAGAAGTGGTAGCAACTATGAGTGCACCCTCCCCCTCTCCCACTCCATCCTCAACAACAAGGGCACCTCTTGCGGAGGGCGCCAAGAGCTCCGCTTCGGAAAAAGGCAAGAAACCGGCTGCCACTGCAGGAAAGCGCCCTCACGCGAGTACGTCTACGGAGGGAACCCCAAGAAGGTTGGAAAAGCTGCGCAGAGACAGAAATGTCGCTGCACCTTTCAAAACCTTCGTGGAGGCCGCCTTGAGACACCTCAAGGTAGCCATCATAGATGAGACTAACCCGTACGGTAAGGTTACCGCAGAACGAGAGAGTCTCATCAAAAAACAACTGTTGGAGGAGCTGGACAAGATCATCTTCTCCGCCTCCAGCAAACCGCCCACGTTCAAGTCGTGGACATACTCCGGTGAAATCATCAGAGTGGTCTGCGATGACGACGTGACGCTAGAGTGGCTGAAGGAAGCCACAATGAATATTGAGCCATGGGAGGAGGCATCCCTTGCGGTCGTCAGTGTGGATAAGCTCCCAAAGCTTACCAAAGCCTCACTCTGGCTGGTAAATATCGACTGAAGGCGCAGAACCCTGACCTGAAGGTAGCAAGATGGTGCACCTTCCATCATGAGGTTAAGATGAACCCACAAGGACACCCCTTCGTCTTCGGGATCGGAGACGATGATATGGCTGTCCTAAAGAAGAAGTAGATGAGGTCAAGCTACGCGTTCACCTCACTGACTATCAGGGCAACAAAAAAAGAAACAGAGGGTACCTCTGAAGACCCTAGGTCCTTGGAAGTTGAACCATCTAAAGTGGATATTGACCCCAAGGCCACCATGGGTCCCGAAAAGGAAGTCAAAGCATCTGAACAGATGACAGTCGATGACCTGACGGAGGAGGCACCCAAAAACAGCGAGGCCACCTCCCCCTTAGCAGGGGAGCAGATGGACCTCTAAAGGTAACTTTGTATCCAACAAAGGTCTACTGATTCGGCCCTTCACCATGTGGTTGGCAGAATCGAGAGATCATTGGACAACAAAGAATCCACCCTGGGTATATTCATAGATATCGATGGAGCGTTTGATAAAACAACCTTTCCAACAATTACCCAGCAACTACACTCCAGGAATGTACCCCTGGTAGTAGGAGAATGTATACTTATTGCTCTAGCAGAGCAATAAGTATTAATGTAGAAGACATCACAGTAAAAGGACTGGTCATGAGGGGATGTCCGCAGGGAGGGGTTTTATCACCCTTTCTCTGGAACATAGTCCTGGATACCCTAATTGATCACCTTAACAATGCATTCTACACAATTGCATACGCAGATGACATAGTTATCTTGCAGACCGGCAAATTTGTAAACACACTGTGCGATAGAGCGCAGGATCGGCTCAAATTGATAGAAACATGGTGTAAGGAACACTCACTGTCGATCAATCCCAAGAAGACTGAGATGGTCCTTTTCACCAGGAAAAGAAGTTTAACGGGCTTAAAACCTCTAGAAATCTTCAAAAGCCAACTAAACTTCTCTGAAGAGGTGAAATACCTTGGTATTATCCTCGACAAGAAGCTAACATGGAACTCTCATCTACAGAGTAGAGCAAAAAGAGCATACGTGGCTTATGAGCAATGTCGGGGTCTTTCACCCCGTGTAGTCGCCTGGATCTACACTGCAACAATAAGACCTATGTTAACGTATGGAGCCATTACATGGGGACCGAAAGTTCTACAAGCAACGGCCATCCAAAAATTATATCAAATACAGCGACTGGCTTGTTTAAACATCACAGGAGCCATGAGAACAACACCAACCGCGGCAATGGAATTAATCACGGGTCTGACCCCTCTGGAGGTCAGACCCGGAGGTTGCGTTAATGGCCATGGTACGATTGCGCACGGCTGGTGTAAACCTCGAAATATGAATGGGTCAATTGAGGCTGGGTCTATGGCGGGAAACGCTTACTGCGCAACCTCTGCTGCAGGTAACAAGTGATGCAATTGATCCCAGGTTTGTGTTTAATAAACCCTACAAAATACAAATTAAGCAGAACACAGAGTCAGATGCTACAAATGCAATATGGATGGCTCAAAAACCAAAGAAGGCTCAGGATGTGGAGTGTACTCCAGATCACTAAGCCTAAAGATTAAGTGGGGAATGGGAAGAAATATCAGCGTGGTCCAAACAGAACAATGGGTCATATGTGGCCTAAGTGCGTGGGCTTACACTCACCCTCCCTACTCTACAGATACAGAACCTGCTTCTCCCTTACGATCACTAAAATATAAGCAAAACACTATTTATTACAAGCAATTACTAGGGCAACATAATGACTATTACACTGGTTGGCCTACCAACTCTAGGTAACAAATTGCAGGAAAAACTAATTTCAGTGTCATTGCTTTTCGAGTTTAAAAGCCGTGGATTTTCGGAACTTTTTCCTAACGTTTCGCTAGCGCGAGTGGCTAGCTTCTTCAGAGGTTTAACCATCATGGCTTGCTGTCCGATGACTACCTTTTAGGCTTCGTAAAGCGTATTTCTGCTTTGTCAGGTAATCAGTTGTGTTTGTACCTGTATTTGTACCTGCACTTGTACCTGTACTCGTACCTGCACTTGAACCTGGAATGTTAACAATCTTGCTGCCTGTTGTTCTGTTCGTTATTCTCGAACTCCTTAAAATGGGGTTCCATATATGTGGCTGAAGTTAGCTTTAGATTTAAATCCGATTCTTTCAATTTTACAGTTGACCAGATGAATAATGCTCATAATGATAGTTTTCCGAAATATCTCTACTTCACAATGAATGTTGGAGGTATAAATGCATGATGATATCACGCAAATTGGAATTCACATCAAAGATTACACAAAAAGGGCGAGTCACTACCAGTAACAGAAATATCGTCAAAAAAGAGTTTCGCAAACCGTTTCGAGATATACTTGGATTTAAAACACAAAATAATGCAAAATGACAGCTTCAGTGAAAATTGAGAGGTAATCAGGCTGCCTAAACCTGGAAAGGGTGGTCTCACCCCTATTGCTACAAGTAATGACGATTTCTACTGATAATTGATATCTCTCCACCAAAAACATGACGAGATTGGCAGAAATTTCATTTGTCAAATGATGGCAAATGATGTATAGATGGCACATGGAGATTTATGATAGTTAATAGACTGAAAGGAGGTTCAACCCGTAATACAAAATTTCTGACGAGAAAATCGAAATCCACGAAAATCTATTATAAGAACATATAAATACCATTCATATTGATTAACAATAAGAGGGTGGTCTCACCCTTATTTTGTCAATATACATAAATTTCTGTTTGTCTAAAACTGAACGAGATCGGAAAAATTTTCTGTAATCAAATGATTCAGTATAACCCTCTCGATGAAATGCATATAGGGATTCATAACAAAGATCAGGCCATAAGGTCAAGTCGGCACTCCCACAGAAATATATTTGAAAAAGTGTTCGGCAAGAACCTGTTGAGATCGACTGGAATCGGAAATAGAAAAGTAGTGAGAATGAGCCTAACTAAAATATTGAACAGTCACTATTCAGCCTTAAGCAAAATAAACAGGGTAAAATCACCCCTATTGTCTCCGATATTTAACGCCTCTCCACCCAAAAACCTGACGAGATCGGTGAAAACTAAATATGTCAAGTGATGAACAATAATACTCTGAATAGATTCCATATGTAGATTTATGAAAGTNCTCATGAAAATCAATAATCATTCAATAGAAATAGAATTGACCGATACTTGATGAAAATTCATAAATGCACTGAAAAACAATATTGAAATCAATATTGTAATATTTCTCACTTCATGTTCATGTCGACTGATAAGCATTTATTTGTGAAAATTAAAATAGAGCATCAAACATTTTATACTTAAAAATATAATTTTTTTATGGAAAAACGTTTTTTAATTTTCTACGTCTCCATCATTATATGCAGAAAATGTGATAAACTTCCAATTCGAATTAAATTACTATGGATATTTTTACACGCTGTTTTCATGAAATGAGCAGTATTTTCTGTTCTGATGACGTAACTCTTGTAATTTTATACAAGATATGAGCGTTTTGTCTCATGAAGTTATCCGAAAGAGGTTCTAATTTGATACAGCCCTTTCCATCCGAAATTTGAAAGTACATAAGGGGTATGATAGTTTTCCACTCGAGTGAATTTTCTATCCATACTCGTACTCATTAATATATTACGTTGTATAGTGTTCTTGTGAGTGATATGTATTTCGATGTCATTACGAAAATTTGTACTACTAACTGAAAAGTGATTTCTCAATGCTAATGTATTTGAAAGTATCTTACTGTTTCGGACTGGTCCCTTACAGTTTCGATCTGAAAGAAATTTCTGTACATGACCTATACTCATACCTTCGTAGATTTCTACTCTTGTTAACTTACTCATTTCTTCGGAATGTATCTCTCCTGAAACTAGTTCGTTTCCAATTGTTCCAAATGTTATTGTCATTATAGCTTATCAATTGTTTAGGTCACGTGTTAGGAATCACACGTTTAAAGGTAAGACCTCGTTAATCATTAGATCGCACAACAAGTTTTCACATCTAAGGGTGGTCGTTTGTAAGGGTGCGACAGCTGGTTAACGAAAAAACAATTTTTTCTGTAACAGATTACGAAAAATTGTGGTAAGTAATTGAGCATTTTTAAAATAAGAGTTGACCAAGATCATTACATTTTGTTTTGTTTTCATTCTTAATGTGAATATTTTATTAATTCATCAAAGACCATGTCAAGCGTATAGTCAACAGGATGATAGTCTGATTCATCGAGGTCTTCCATTATATTGACAATTCTATATTTCTCAATATAGTTGATTGACTCATCATCGGAAATACCATCAACATGTCGGAAAAGAAGCTTATTAGCGAACGGTACTAGTACGTAAACTATGTATTCCAAATCGTGAAAATCCAACTCTATTTGGAGGATATGAGCTATCCATATACTCATTTGTAAACTGATAAATACAGTTGTATAATCCCATTTGAGATGCTGACGACAATCAATTGTGTCTCGGAATCTGCGACTCTTTTCATTTATTTCCCGTGTACTGATAACATGTACAAAAGTAGTTTTGTAAATGTAAATGTAAAATAAAACATAGACACCGCAATCATAAGAATCACGTTGTTTTGGTGAGTTGGAAGGGCTTAGCTGTAGTTTCCATTCCATTGATTCGTTTCGTTGCTGAAAAAATTTATTCATTTTGTTTAAAATAAACTGATCGTGGTTAAAAGTGATGGTAATGTTGCAAAATCTGTATTGGCTAATTTAACATTACTGTCTCTATATCTGAAAACTCCTATTACGAATGGTATTTTATTGTCTATTCATAAGACATCTTGGATCATGGGTTTCTAATGATTCGTCATAAAATGAAGATTTCATAACTTCTCGAGATTCAAGCGTTTTTTGTAATTTTTTCAAAATATTTATCAACGTGTTCGATAAGATTTAATTTGGAGTCGAAATATGTTGTTCTTTTTTTTAATTTTTTGTTGGCTTCCAAGATTCAACATCTAACGGTCGATCTATCTCTTTCATTTGTTTTTGTTTTAGTTGTCAACTTCTTTTTTCATTACGAAAATTTTTTGGAGTATTCCCTAAGTTACTTTGAGAAGTATACAAATCGAGTTTGATTTTTTGGCGGACTTTCTCGACAAATCTTCCTACTTTCATGTTCATTTCACCCTTTAAAACGTGGTGTTTTAATATTCTGAACCAACCTTCGACATTTGCATTACTGTGTCTTTTCTCTTCTTTAGTTTTTGTCAAAAACGTGTTCATGATACCTGTCCACAGAGGAACAAATGGCATATAATGTTTTAGAATATAACCCAACATAGTTTTATGTACTAGTGGATTATTGTACGAATCGTTTTCAGGTTCATCATCCACGGAATCGATATTTTCCATAGTTTTCTTATGAACCTCGGAAAAATATTGATAAAATGGTGATTCTTTATATGCACCTCTTACCAATGCATCATCTGACATATCACATTCCATTGTCATGGAATGTAAAGCTTCAATATTTTTCGAAGAATGCCTATTTATAAAATATTTCAACGCTTCTTCTACTTTTTCCGAACTTTTTTGGCTTCCCAGAATGATACACATTTGATTGAAAAAAAAACTCAGTTCCTTTAAGGACGTGGAATCTATAAGAACTGCAATCATCTCCATTATGATTTGTGATATTTCTTTTGCCACCAATTTCTTTTTTAAAATAGAACTCACCATCTTGAGAAAATGTGAGCAACAACATTTTAGAATTATGATAGGGATTGTTTTCTCTTCTTTTGATAATGAATTGAATACAACTTTCAGATATGAAAATAAAGTCATTTCATTCAGTCCCAAACAGACTCCTCTGATATTAGCAAAACTCCAATTACATACATTGACGTCAAATATTGGCCAAGATCTTTGGACTTCTACTGTTACAAATCTCTTGAATTTCACAAAAAACAAGCAATAGTAGCAGCATCATGCAACAAACTTATCATTTCCGCAATTGGAATAATTTTTCCAGCCTTGTTCACAACTAAAGCATAATAATACAACCTGCCTGTGTTGATGGCCTTCACAACACTTCCAGTCGCATCAAAATATGCTGTTGCTTTTTGACCTTTGGACACCAAAATATCTAATTGTGATTTGCTGTACAAGTATACCAGGGTATCAGTCGATGGCCACTGGATATATTTCATTTTCCCCGGATTTGCGATGAAACGTAAGACTAGATCGAAATAAGGATCTTTGTGTAAATCAGAATCAGATTTACCTTCTGACTTGACTTTTTGATACACTGATAGGGATCGTATGTCTTGCCAGTTACCACGCTGCAATAATTCTTTATCGCTTTTCTCAATATCTTCTTCTCTTTTGTGTAAAGGAGTCTTTTGCAAAAGATCCTTCTTCAGAAGTTTTCGTTGAAAACCTCTCACTTGGTACGAGAATTGTTCAGAACCATGATTCTCTTGCTCTTTATCAAATCTGATGATGGCTCTACAAATATTAATATTCTCTGTTTTATTGAATTCAAAGCGGAATTTTCTGCATCCACGGTGATTGCAAATTGCATATTCTACGAAAACAGGTCCATTAATTTTCCTCCGAAGATGAGTTCCTTTGAAACAGATCACACAAGAAATATCGTAATCCCAAAGATGTTTCCTGATATATTGACGACGCGCTTCTACATCATGTTTAATATACCATCCTACGTAAGCGATCTTCAAATATGCATAGTCAATAGATTTTTGTAAAGTGTAATTCATGCATTCATCGAATTTTTGTTGAGGTGCTTTTTTATCAGGTATTCGACTGGACTTGGTAAGTTCATCTGGTTCATCTGTTTTTGTTATTTTATCAAGCCCAGTATCTGTGGAAACGAATTCATTTGATAGTGAATGTTCATACTTTTTCCAACATTTCCAAAGCCGATACCTATTATTGTTGCTCGGTTTCATTTTTAGACTCTTACAAATTGAATGAAATACGTTTGAAGAACTGATGGACCCTCTAAGATCTTCAATGTTTACCTTACCGTCACGTACCAAATTACAGAAAATGTGTGGGGTAACCACAAATTTTTTATATTTCGGCATCTTAAATTAGAGCGAAATGTAGAATATTCCAGTCCGAAATACTGAAAAATAGATATTATGAACTAATATAATTTCTAGAATAACTTTTCTAAGATATCCAATTTAATTGTGAACCAGTCACACCAAAATCGTAAACCTAATGAGTTAATCAAATTGAAACAAAATCATAAATCCAAATCGTAACCAAAATCGTAATCCAAAATCGTTAGCAAACTTCCAAAATCAAATATCAATAAAGACGCAAGCGACAACTACTGAGCAAAACAGAGCAATTTACCTTTGGCCTACAGCCGTATTCGATTTATTAGGTGTAAACTGTGAAATTATTCATTCTTACAAGACGAAATTTGTCAAAAAATATCAACTAATCGGGAAATTAGGTCTCCTCAACAAATGAATATTTTTCTGTTACGTATCCAGGGACCATCACCATAATACGATTTGATATTGTTTGGATGAAAGTGCATTTGGATGGAAGGACGTCTATCAACTGCTCATAATTAATTTCCTAAACTACACCTTACAATTTGATCTCCACAAACTTCATTTAAAAAAAAATATATCACATGTTCCGCTAACATAGTTGCTTCTTCAACAGTGAGTCAAATCATTGTTGAAGAAGCTACTGGGTTAGCGAAACATATCGTGATATATTTTTTTAAATGAAGTTTGTGGAAATCAAATCGTGAGGTGTAGTTTATGACATCCAGTATGAATCATAACCATGGAATTGAAACAAATAATTTTATCTTTATAATTTGATTTTTTTAATACAATAAATTAGTAATTGTATTGATTTCAATAGTTCATCATGAGGGTTTGCTGACCAAACTTCGATCGTATGGCTTGACGGATCATTTTTGTGTATGCCTCTCTAGCTTTATGAAAGAACGTTCCCTGTAAGTGGTCGTTGATGGATATCTCTCGATTACTTTTACCATCAACGCTGGTGTTCCCCATTGTCTCCAACCCTCTTTTTATTGTATAACTACTATGGACAAAACGAAGAATCCAATATCTTGCTTTTTCGACGACAGCACACTTGTCTCATCATTCCATTTCAATTCCAAATCATCAGCTGCGGATACAAATCTTCATCGGTAGCAGGAGGTTGCATACCCTAATGAGGATCTAGAAGTGATTTCGAATTGGGGTGAAACTTACCAGGTTTACAAAAACCAAGGCATCCGTTTTCTCCAAAAAGATAAATGTCTCCGCTTTCTGCTTCGATAAGTTCGTTGAGGGTTGAAATGGACATCAATATGTTTTGGCACAATCATGTCGCTGGAATTGTGAAGGCTGCTTTTCAAAAGCTTGGAACACTGCTCCAAACCAGAAAACTGTACACACCTCAGCAACTTTTGAAGCTTTATAAACAGGTTCTTGCCGAATTTCATCACTCACCCTTATGTACTGATCTTTAATATAAATCACTATATGCATGTTATCGAGAGTTATACAGAATTTTTTTTCGATTTCGTTCAATTTTTGACAAACCGAAATTTACATATAGACACAATAAGGGCGGGACCAACTTTTTAATTATCAATTGATATAGATGATTGTTATTTTCATGATATTGGGGTTGTTTTCCATGTGATCTTATTATAGATTTTTATTCATCTATATATTCTCGCGAGATACTGCCTCAGGCACAATTTCAATATTAGGATTTGAATCCTCCTTGCAGACTATTTATTACCTGTCATAGATCTCCATGTGGAATCTTTTCAGAGTAACATTGTCCATCACTTACATATATAGTTTTTACGGATCTCGTCAGGTTTTTGGTGGAGAGGCGTTAAATATCGGAGACAATAGGGGTGATTTTACCCTGTTTATTTTGCTTAAGGCTGAATAGTGACTATTCAATATTTTAGTTAGGCTCATTCTCACTACTTTTCTATTTCCGATTCCAGTCGATCTCAACAGGTCCTTGCCGAACGCTTTTTCAAATATATTTCTGTGGGGGTGTCGACATGCCCTTATATCCTGATCTTTGTTATGAATCCCTATATGCATTTAATCGAGAGGCTTATACTGAATCATTTGAGTACTGAAAATTTTCCCGATCTCGTTCAGATTTTGACGAACAGAAATTTATATATATATATTGACAAAATAAGGACGAGACCATCCTCTCATTATTAATCAATATGAATAGTATTTATTTTCATGATATTAGTGTTGATTCCTATATGTTCTTATAATAGATTTTCGTGAATTTCAATTTTCTCGTCAGAAATTGACCTGGGCAGAAATTTTATATTAGGGGTTGAACCTTCTTTCAGTCTATTAACTATCATAAATCTCCATGTGCCATCTATACTGATTTTTTTTTCATCTTTAGACAAATGAACTTTCTGCCAATCTCATGTTTTTGGTGGAGAGATATCAATTATCAGTAGAAATCGTCATTACTTGTAGCAATAGGGGTGAGACCACCCTTTCCAGGTTTAGGCAGCCTGATTACCTCTCAATTTTCACTGAAGCTGTCATTTTGCATTATTTTGTGTTTTAAATCCAAGTATATCTCGAAACGGTTTGCGAAACTCTTTTTTGAAGGTATACCTGTTACGGGTAGTGACTCGCCCTTTTAGTGTAATCTTTGATGTGAATTCCAATATGCGTGATATCATCATGCATTTCTACCTACAAAATTCATTGTGAAGTAGACATATTTCGAGAAACTATCATTATGAGCATTATTCATCTGGTCAACTGTAAAATCGAAAGAATCGGATTTAAATCTAAAGCTAACTTCAGCCACATAGGTATAATGTCCTTCAAGAAATTATGTCATTGATCATGTTCGTTTGAAAAGTATGGTTTTGGAAAATCTATTCTGCAAGAACGAATTTTTCAAAATGGAAGAGATTTAAAATGAGTATAGTTAGAAGTTTTTTAAGTTTAACTTTCAAATGATGAGCAGTTCTCGAGCTTGTCATGTTCTTCTGACGTACAACGTCCTCGAGGGGATCAATCAAGCCAATAATTTCCTGTGAAAGTATTTACTGAAGGGAGACTATCCCCAGCCTTACTCCGATGTTCCAGCATATCAAGGTCACTTATGTTGTTTGATTCTTTAATCAGAGAGATAGGCTCTTCTTTTTAAAAGTACGCTTAAGGCAAAGCTTAGAATACCTGAGCAATATTGTAAAAAATAGTTCAATTTATGAGTATTAAAAGTTGCTCGTATGTATACAATTTTCTAGTTTGAAATAATATTCCAAGTTTCTGAGAAGCTACTTCTGGTATATTAACAACGTGATTGGGCAATGACATATTGTTATCCATTTTGACACAATAATTAATTGATGCAGCAATTAGTTTCCTAATATTGAATATAGGTGTATATAAAAAAATCTTCAGAAGAACTGAGAAAAAAAATCAGTTGAGAAAATCAATCAACATCAACTTCATCGAAGGCAGAATCAAATTTAATTAGTTCATTCTTTATATTGATATTGAAAGGATATCTTTTAGAAATATCATATAATTAGCCATATATGTATATATCTACACACAAGCAGTACTTCTTCCGTGGTATTACTTTATTCACAATCTGTACCCTTTATATTGCTGTGAATCTATCAGAAATTGTTAATAATTCCTGAGTCATCTTTTTTTTTATATGATTGAACTGACCGATCTCACTTAATGTGAGATTTCGCTACAATTATGACTCCCTAAGATGCTTTCATATGGCGAAACACGTGTCGCGGTTTTGTGAACTTTCAAGTGGAAATCTCAAATTAGTGTGTTTGCTGAATCTTTTAATAAACGTACAAACAATGCATGTTTCTGTGAAAACAAAATATTATTATTTTGAGTCTTCCAGTACCAATCAATTAATTATGATTGAAATTCTCAGATTTGAATAAACTATCCAAAGCCATATAATTGAAAATAGAAAAACAATTATAAGATGTCCGCAATTATTTCTTATTTTCAGATATTTCTGAACCTACGAACAAGGAAAAAGGGTATCCTATTTTGAAACAGTAAATTAGTTTTGACCAACAAGTTACAAATTACTTGTACTATTGCATAACTGAACTAATGAGAGGTATGAAATAGTGGTATTAGGAATCCTTACTCTGACAAGGACATATACTGTCACAGATCCACAGAATATCTATTAGGTGAGTATATTCACTGAATCTGAGGTAGACACCAAACTTAATATGAAATAATTAGTCTGACTTTTCATTTCTTTACTATTAATAGACATATTTATTTTCAGTTGTGAAATGGTATTTTTGTAAGGTGCCAAATATCACAAAAATCTGAAAATGAATTTCTAAAAAAACTTTGACCAGCTGTATTAATAATAATAATAAAAATATAGGTTTTTATTTTCCATAGCTAATACATATACAATCAAATTTATCAAAAAAAAAACAACATTAAAACATTGGGAAAATGCCAAAGATCACGTGGTTTGTATATCTGATGATAGACAGACCTCTGTTATTATTATTAAGCATAAGGGGATTCAATAGTGAGATGAGTGAAAATGTATATCTATATCTACTTACATCACACACAAACAATTTTTTGAGAACAGCACAGTCCATCAATCTTATTTATATTTGACTGTTCATCAAAGAGATGAGTTTTCATTCTTGTTTTGAAGGCTTGTTAATTCAAAATCTTTAAACCTTCGACAAGATGTGATTGTTCTATGAACTGGAGGTGTAATAGTTCCTTTAAAACGGACGTTTATATTGTGAATACCCTCTGTGAAAGAAATTACGTTCAAGAGTACAGGTGGGATTTTTAAGCTGATAAATTTGTTAAACAGACAAGACGAATGCAATAATCTTTTCCTTGCCCTTTTCAGCCATTTATGCTCATTCAGTTTGTAAGATATATTTGTCGCTTTCATATCCCATATATGAGTTGTGAACACGAATTTTGCCTTACTTGTATACGACAGATGTCTTTGGCATCAAAACATGGAACATATACTGAGTTCCAACAATTGAACCGAGCTAGCACCAATGAATGGCAAATTGTCCCTTGCACTATCATATTAATTATCTTACCAAAATAATAAGAAAGTCACTAATTTCATATCTATGTCATTGAAATATTGTTACATATATCAGACAAAAAAACCTTTGAAAGAAAATCCAGCTAATTATGTTATAGACACAATCACAATAAATGTATGCCAATCTCAAGATTTCAATAGCATGAATGTCGTTCACAAAAAATAACTAAGACTTGTCATTTCCTGATTATGCTAACTTGGTTAGCGAAACATCCATCAAGAAAGAGCAATTTTTTTCTGGTGGAGAAAAAGTGTTTTCAATAGATTCATTTCATGCCACAGGTTCCAAACTTCACTTATCAAACTCATGAGAGACGATCTCATATAGGTTATGTTTGTGATGCAATATGAATTTATCAATATTTGAAGCATGCAAATAATGTACTCCTGTCCTTGTTCTAAGACCTAAATTGGAATATGCCATGCTGATTTGTAAAGCTCATTTTGAGATTTATAATCATGCCCTTGAACAAATCCAGAGACAAATTTCAAAATCTGACCATCTATCTGGAATTCATCTAAATAGGAGAGACTACACAGAATAAGCTTCAACAAGTTTGATCGAGAGATGAACACGTGGGGACCTGATAGAGATTTACAAAATACCACTTAGACGTTATAGCATTAGACTCAACCTCTTTGTTTTCAGTGATAATAAATATGTAGACACAGTAATAAACTCGTGCAGGAAAAGTTCCAAATGGTGTCGTCAACATATTTTCTGAAACACAATGGAATGATCTTTCAAAACAATGTAATTTCAGCACCATATACTATTACGTTTTAAAAGTCGATATGACATGCATATACTCAAAAGTTAAACTGGTTAAGACAATTCATAAGAGCGCCTATGATGTACCAATTTATGGTTATTCTGTATGTATCTTTTTTCTCAGTTTTTTTAAAATGTAGTATGTAATGTACAATGTGTAAACATGATGTAATTCAATCTGCTAGGTCGCCTAACTACTAATGTTGTTTATTTTTTGTTCATATAGAAATAAAACATTCTTTATCTGATGTTTTTACTTTTTCAACTGAAATACAAATCAATTAAAAAAAATGCATTTTATTCAGCTTAGAGAAAGTGATTTGATATAAGACATATTTGTAATGTTCAGTGCTAAATAGATATTAAATCCCATAAAACATTATTAAGGTGATGAATTTGTTTTGAACTATTTTGGTCAATCTGGAGACAAAAGAACCATCATATGACCATGTTCTGCAAATACATTCTTCACCAGTGAGCACATAAATGTTAATAAATACCTTCAATAATAGTTTTTTTCAGATTTTTTCTCAAATATCTTCTATGTACACACAGAGTATGCAATCATTTTGATTTGTATTTTTTTGAAATGTACAAATGAAGTTTTATTTGACGAACTTTTTTAGGATCTGAATTGTAGAAAATGACATGCTTTTATAAAATCACTATGGTAAAACTATAAAAATTCAATGGTGAATGGTAAAACTATAAAAATTCAATGGTAGCTTTGGTTATTCTGTTATCCTCTTTTATGCTTAGAACAATTCGAACAAATATTTAACAATAAATATTATAGCAAATTACAAAATGAAATCAACATAGAAGCTTCAAGTCATCAATGCATGAGAAGAAAAAATAACCAAGCTTACATGTATCATGTTTTTATGTGGTTGTAGGTACTGACCTGGGAAAGGCATCAAAGAACCATGTTCTTTTGGTGTTAGGAAAGGCTACTCTCATTCCAGACATAAGAGGAGAATGCAATATCACAGCTCCAACTTCATATCTAGCTGCTAAGTCAACGGTTGGTACAGTGCCAATACTTTGGCCATAGAGTATAATATTTTCGGGGCTAATTCCATATCTAGTCCTCAATGCCTGCCAGGCAGCATCAATATCAGCATATAAGTTTTTTTCTGATGGTTTTCCAGCACTTACACCATAACCCGAATAATCATAACTGAATATATTACAATTGATACGAGATCCTAGTCCCAAATAAAAACTACTAATTTGTCCTAAATCAACTGCATTTCCGTGTGAAAATAAAATAGTAAATCTGGCAGTACTGCTACACCTAACAAATAAACAGGCAATTCGATTTCCTCTAGTGGTTCGCGTATAAAATACTTCTACATTTTCTTTTTCTCTTTCGGGAAATTGCCATTCAGCTCGTTCAGTCAACACAAAAGTGCATTTTCCATTTTCATCGGACACAAGTTCATATGTGGGATCTGGTGGTAAGAATGCTAATTTTGCTGCTATCCTGCTGGGGAAAGGTGGACAACAAAACAGACAACATAATTCACTAAAACTCAAACCGTTCATCTTTCATGAAATTTTTACAAACTAGGATGAATTTGAGTATATTTTTAAATTTTGTTAATAATTCATTAGCCTAGTATAATAAAAAAATTGTTCATTGTTGACATGACGACAATGACATCTCAGGACGCAAAAAGTAGAGATGGGTCGGTATTTGAGGAACGTTATTTTGGAGCGCGATTTTATGATAACATACCGTCGCGGTATACCAGAATGCTACATAATGGTAGTTTGCAATAGACGGTATTGCAGAGTATCGCATCGCGTCACCTCAGTATACTGTACAGTTTCTCGGATTACCATTAATGTTTGGTCACGGTGCTTTCCTGTGGGTAAGAATAGAACGCGATCGCCATATGTCATTCGCAAGCTATTACGGATCTTTTTGGCATATGTATTACACCTAATTATATACAAATACTGCTTTTTTCAGTAAGGTATTCACTAAGGTATTGGTCTATTTTCAAAGTCAAAATGTAATGTCACATTTTCTTACATATTTTGTTTGGTTGTGTTGAGTAAATAGAAAGTTTTGAAAAATAAACTCCACCTGATGAACACGAATTGTCTAATTACAGTATATGAGTTATATGATACTTTACAGACTATAGACTGAGCTTTATTGAAAGCTTCTACAACGCGACAGCGATACGCATGACGTCCCATATATTGCTCAGTATGTATATATGGATGTTTTACCACTTTTATTTTCATTTTGATTTCCCACCACGTAGTAACGGCTACATCCATCTATTTTTTGTATATAGAGTTTATATACAAAAGTATGGTCTTTCCTTCTCATGCAGTTTCGCTGTGGAGTATTTGTCTTAGTATTTTGTCACGCTATTTTCCAATCGCGTTCGCGACTTGAACTTTCCAATAAAGGAGCGGTATTGCCCATCTCTAGCAAAGAGGTAGACCACACTTCTTCTTCTCCATTTTTTTATCTCTGCTTCGTGAGCAACTTGCCAGTCATCAGTAATTTGAATCATCACCCATCACTCAGGTATTTAGGTTGCCTTCTCAGAGTAATGATATAAGTATTTTTTATTACTCTGAGGGTTGCCTCACTCGAGTTGATTCCATAAACCTCTAATCCTTCCTAGTTTTTTTTCGACTAACGAAAAATATATGTTATGTTTAAAAATATATGTTTGAAATATGTCTTTTCCGTTAACCAGCTGTCGCACCCCTACGAATGACACCTTCAGAAGACGAAAGTTTTGCGAGCTAAAGACTAATGAGGTCTTACCTTTCAACGTGTGATTCCTAACACGGGTTGGACGATAGCAAGTGAAAATCGAGCGTTCAGCCTGGGGCTTGAACCATCGAATCACACTCAAACCAACAAACCAGGTGTATTAATATTTTTGGGATTAGGTGAAAGACAAATATCACCACAAAGGATAGCATTCTTTCGCTTCGGGACAACGGCGGCGCATTATACAGACCCAAAATAATACCTAAGATTAGTAGCACCCAGGTTGTAGAAAGTAGGGATCTTTAACAGTGAATTTGTCTCTGTGTTACAGATATACAATTCCATTTTGTTATAAGTCATAAATTTCTCTTTATCTTTCATCGTTCAGAGAAAAAGTGAAGATTCACACATTAAATCCCTTACAATAATATACTATACTATAATATACGTTGAAAGAGTAACTTTGTTCGTTCTCTCATAACTTTGACATTTTTCAACTGTAAATTTGGGATCTTGTTCAATTTTTCAAATATGTATTATCTATTATTGTTCACATCTTAGTGTTCCCTTTATTGTAAGCAATGAGTATTATTCATTTACGAACTCACATTCAAAAGGGTCATTTGTGAAACTATCTGGTTTGGATATCAGTAACAAATTTTTTATTATTGCCGGTTTTATTTACCAACTTCGATAATAGGTAATAATTTTCCATTGAGTATCGAATATTTGCCGAAGATTACTTTGAAATTTTCTTTTTCAACACAAAGTATATGTATTTCATGGATTGATATGTTTCAAGCTTTAAATAATGCTAACAATAAAAATATTACATTTTTTAATAACTAATATCGAAAAGTGAGAGGGTTATGATTTATAAATGATGGGAATTAATAACACTCTCCATGATAGCAATTGAAAAATTTTTATAAACATTTTCAATTTCTAGACGCGTAGGAAGGTACGGTGTTAGCGACGCGTCTAGAAATAAAAATGTTTGTGAAAATTGTTTAATTATCATCAAGGATAGGTTATGATTTTATGTTTAGTGCTAATACTTTACTGTATTCATTTATCAACAAAGTTTATGAAACCAAAGTTTATGGATTGAAATATATCTAGATTGATTCTGAACGGAAAAAATCAATAATTTATTTTATGTATCGATGAACCAAAACTGAATCGGACTGTTTTCTTATCCAAGAGTTTTCAACTGATTGATCTGAAAAAACTATTTTTTTGTCATTAGTATTTATCGTTGAGTTCTATCACGTTCACTGATTCCAGAGGATTTTTCTCAAATACTGGCATCTTAGAAGTAAGCCAGTATTTCAAAATTTCAGTTTTATTGATAACCAATATTATCGTTTAGATTGTGACGAAAGAACAAACGTTTTCAGTGCAAGGGGGGTCTAAGAAAAAGGTATTGTTCCAGAGTAGATAACGCTGATAGTTCTAAACGACATTATTGTTTATGGATCACAGTAAACTGATGTTGAAATGCGAGTGCGCGTTTACAAGCCAATACTTACATTTAGCAGCCTCCAGCTGTTAAAGCCACACTCTACTGCTGAAAATGGTGAACGGTCAATGCCACTTCAACCTCTGGATACTTGAGTATATATCTCATTCATTTTAAAAAATGTTACAAACATTTTGACATATAATACACCATCTAGTAAATTCAAAAATTACTTTTATGCTGCATTCGGTGTAGCAAAGAAGTGCTCAGAGCAATACAAATATTTTATTTCTCTGATAATTTATCGAATAGTCCCAGAATTACTACTTTCATTATGTTTAAATTCTTCATTACGCTGTTACATCCAGGCACAATCTATTACGTTTTGAGAATTCGAAGCTTGAAATTCAGACATGAAATTTCTTTGTCAGTTTGTTCTCTATGATAATTCTATGATCTCAAGTGGATTGTGTTTCTCAGGTTATCATTGTGAATCACAGTACTGATCAATATACTGTATCAATTTATATATACATACATTTATTTTTTGAAATGTTGTCAACATATGCCAATCTTCCGATGCTTTGTGTATTTAATCTTGCCTATAGGTATGTCTGGGATAAAACTTGGGTTATAGCAGGGTTAGTTTTTCAGTTCTTTGAGCCTACGTCTGAGAATTTGACCTTGCTATATGGAGAATGTACACAGAAAAGTTAAAAAATTTCTGGATTCATTATCGAATTATCTCAATTTTTGTACGAAAATAAAATATTGTATGGCAGCTCTGACTCTCATGTGTAGCTGTAGGGAATCTTGTTAGGTGGTCGATGTCGAAGCTTGGTACACAACAGATCGTTTTGGTAAGCGTCATTTATATTTGATATTCGTGGACTGAACCTTCTGTCGATCCCATAAATGGGGTCTTGGTGAAGGCAGATGTCATCGTCCCTGCTTACCTCAGTTTAAATAAATACAAGTTTTATCTTCTTGGATCACTTTCATTTGTGTTACATTTGTGAAAACGATTTTTTGAGGGTGGCACCTTGAATGAAACTAATCCCATTGTTTATGTGAACTATTTCTACAGAACTCGGATCTGTGCGTTCTATGCTCATTTCTTATATTCACTGTTGGCCACCATGTCGATTCGAAGTTGTTACAGAAATCTATTCTTTTTGTATGATTCACCTCAGCTATTAAATCAGAGATGTCAGTCATGGTTTCGATAAACATAGCATAGACTAATTCTCACTTTTCTCATGGAAAATTTCCTTAAAATTTCATCATCCCTATGGATCACTAGCATTTTCTTAGACAATGTCACTAGTCCTCAAATGTTAGTTTTATTTATTGTCTTCAGAGGATTTCACAATGCACTTCATTTATTTTTCGTCCCACTAATAGATGGCGCAATAGACATGTGAAATCATTGAGTTGTAAATTTTTTGAATGTTGTATGGTATAACTATCGGGAATGAATACACAAAAAAAAAATCTCTCATGTTGATTCTGAGAAAATTGTATACATTTTCCACCACCAAGGTTCTCTTCCTATCTTCAATCATTGATTGATTCTCACTTGAAAATTCCGAAAATTAAGACACTGGAATGTATCTAATGAGGAAAGTTGTTTGGATCACCACATATAAATTCATACTGGGATCAACACACAGAAAACTAATTGGGAATGATATAAATGAGGCAGATTTGGAATAGGAGGCTTAGACCGGATGAAATAAAAAAAAGGTATTCTATAAAGTTAAAATTGGTAGCAGACCGATTATTTATTGGGAGCTACTATCTCTCCGTTAAACAAACATTGCCTCACGGTTAGCTACAGATCAAACAAGAAGTTTTCCTGGTGGAATGAGGAGGTTGAACAGACCCAAGTCTGTGCTAGACTATAAGATATTCTCGAAGGGACCTCAGGTATGAATGAACAATCTTGAAACAAATACTGAAAATTACACAAAAACTACCAAGAGAGTCTACACGAGAGCTTCTTTATGTCAGAAATACAAATCCCTCACCGCGGAGTCCTGGACAAATTCAAAACTGGAGGCAATGAAAGGACGTTCACAGAAATTTGGTAGAAAGGGCAAGAAATAGATTTTAAGAAAATTGAATGGAATGTATAATCAAAATATGATTCGCTGAGACCAGTCATACGGCAAAAAGTACCGAAAATTCTACTCAAAAAACTATGAGGTTTGGGGATCATTTCGTTCGTATTGAAAACGTTAGAAAAACTACTATTCAGTCATAGTACGAAGTATCACTGTTTATTAGATCACTGCATCGGTACTAATATACCTTCATTTATGGTATGGCAGGTATGTCAAGGGAAATCGCTTCATGTTGTCAGGAAAAATCAGAATAGTGATGTTAGAAACTTTTTTGGATATTGAGGGTACATTCGATAGTACATCCTTAAAATCAATTATTCATGTGGCATAGAGAAGAGGCGTCGATAATGCAAGCTGCATGCTCAGGATGATTTTATTCCTATTCTCATGAAACCTTGTGATGAACGCGTTATTAAGACTTTTGGACCATAAAGAGCTATGCAGACGACTTAGTCATTCTAGCCCAGGGCAAATAAAATAATGTAGTGCGGAGATGTAAGTAGGAGGTCTTGAATATCAAAGATAGATCAAGGAATAAGAACAAAGCTTGATATAAGCCTATCCAAATCGACCAAGACGACCAAGATAGAGATAAAAGATATAACCATCCGCACCTATGGAGGTTGGAATCATACATGATATACCAGCTTTTCTTAATTTATCTTTTGTGACCAAAGATAAAACGAGCGACTGATATAAAAAAAAAACTAGGCAGATTACAAAGACTTGTTATGGACTAACAGTAGCAATGAAAATCACACCAATAGCTGCAATGAAGACACTCTTGAATCTACCTCGGGCCAACTCACTCACTCACTCACTCACTCACTCACTCACTGAGCAACAACGAAATTTCGGAATATGTGGAGAAACGAACATCAAATATGTTCAAGGAGCATATAATAAAGAAGTATATTTTTTACTCAAATTCAACGTGCAGTACGTCTGCAAAAACTGTTTCAACAGAGTAGGTATGTATTTAAAAACATTACATGGCTAATCACTGGTGCTATCCTCCTGTACAGTGGAGGTCTTAGCTTCAGGGAATGCAACAAAATATCATATTTTAGGCATGTAGTGTTTTCCGAAGACTTGGAAGAAATGTATGTCAGACGGCTCTCAAGTAGACAAAATGGACAATTAAACCATTTTCAGATGAATCGAATTCTTTAAAACTTTCTTTCTGTGAAACAAATATCTGAGGCCCCATTGAGGGAAGTTTGTCAAAAATTATGGTGTGAAAATTTTTCATTAAAAAATAACGATTTTTAGGACAGAGTAACTCTGATGGTTGAAAACAAAAAAAAAACCTTGATCATAAAACATATAGGAAATCAGGTCAACTTCGGTTTCTTATAGAACAGACCTTTTTGTTATTCCACTGGTTCTGAGAAATGGATGGAAATACAAAAAAAAGCGACCTTTAACACTCAATCTCCTCCTTTTTCACCATCCCTAAAATGTAGGATTTTTCGTATGTCAGTGCTTGGTACCAAAATGTACCTACTGTCTTTTGTCTTTCTGCTCATTGACTTTTTATCCATAATTTTCCGTTGACTAGGCTATAAACCCCCCCTTGATAATTATAATTTATAATTTGATTTTCAGTTCTTCGTTGAATATTGTCTTGATATTTATGGGTAAGGAATGAAAAAAAATACCTTTGAAAATTTATGAATCTTTATGCAGTTTTCAGGCGCGGAAATAAGGAACTCTCTATAAGTGGTGAGGTATATTGCCTTTTAGATAATTATTTACATTTACATACAATAAATAAGAGAATAAATAAAAAGAAAAATGAGAGTCAGTCAGAATCTACGAGGGGGGGAACCGTGTGCATAGCATCAGAAACGGCCATATGCACGTCAGGCAGTGCGGTGGAATCTTCCCAGTCCGCATGCGTGGATAGGTCCACACCGTAGTCTTCATCGGGAGTGGTGTACTCCAAGGTAGTGGATGTGGGGACCGTTGTGGTGGTGGTCGTCTCTGATTCGAACTGGTTCAGTCTTTTCTTGACGCCCTTTTTGTTTTTTCTTTTCTTTTTCGGATCACTCACTAATAATTTGTCACTAATGTTAAACTTTTGTTTCTTTTTATTATGTAGGTCTCTTTGGCACATTTCACTGGTTTTATCGTCATCGCACTTATGATTATTTCGGTTTTGCGCCTTGTGCTTCGGAACATTTTGTCTTTTTTGACATGATTCGGATTCGTTTTCGACACTAGTGCATTTTCGTTTCCTCTTCTTGCGCTTCCTCTTCTTCGGACAGAGCTGCTGATGCGGGTGGATTTTTGGGGTTTGGTGGGCAGCCGGTAGAGGGCAGGAGTGCGCGTGATGTCGCATGGGGTGGAGCTGGAGCTCGGCCGAGACCGGCCGAGTAAGCACGAGGATGTATGAGGCGAGCCTTCCCAGATGCTTCTGAGCTCGAAGGACAACTTTCCTCGATTGCCCTCGTTGATTCAGGGCCAAGTAGAAGGTTCGATGTGCGTTCGAGTATTTACTAGATGAATACGTATTGTAGTGTGATTGCTCGATGGTTTCGTTGAAGACGCACTCGTCGCCGAAGTCCCTCTGAAACAGAAAAAAATGAGTTCAAATTGCTGTAAGACAACACTCATAGAAAGATGGTTGAAAATATATTCAATATATTTTGATTCTGAATGAGTATTCAACAAAAACTTTTTCTTCAATAAAGTACCCACGTAAACGATCATTCAAACGAGCTTAAGGGTCAAACAACTGATGGGAGCGTCACACAATCATTCTACCGATTCACAAAAGGAATTTATATAGGAAAATGCGAGTTTTAGAAAAAGTTATGGTGGATTGCTAATATATTTCGCAGTACAGAAATTCACAAGATCATGTCATCACGGCAAAGACCACCTCGAGAAGGTTAGCCTTTAACATTCTCCAGGGAATGTTGAATGATGGTCACGGTTGGTGTTAGAGGACGCTGATATGTGTAAACTCTAGGTAAACTGTTATACTCTCCTTCACTGTCATGGTGAGGTTATTCCATTCGCAGGGGAAGTGAAATCTCTAGGCAATATCATCAATGAGCAACTCATCTTAAATGATCACTAGGAAAAGGTTTCGCACAAAGCTAAACAATAGACATGCTGAAAGATTTGTGGAAAATCTTGGGGATTGTGGCCAAAAATGTGAAAACGTGACGATTATCAGACCAATGATCATATACGGAGCAATTGTCTGGTGACCAAAAATTCTACAGCAAACGGTTCAGGCGAAGCTTTCTAAGTTTGTGTTGAATGTCGAAACTGAAAATCACCGGTTTCTAATACCTTCAAAAGTCAACTACGCCCTGCTCTATATAGTTCGAAACCCGAGTAGAAGGAACTGGATCCTCCGAGAAAATACTGAGCAGAGAGCTGTTAGTACACAAATAGCCCAAAAACACCTTCAAGTTCTGGTGTAGACCCAGATTAGATATGACTGATTCCAGGTGGATATCTACGCTATTGATTTATGCGTGGAGAGACAGAAAAAAAACTAACTTTACACAGAGAACAATAAAAGCATATAGTATTGAACACGCCTGGAGAAGCTAGTGTATAGTAAAACACTTGTCGCGGTTTTGTAAATCGTTGAGTATAAATCTTACAATGAAATTATGAAATAGCAGAGTATATACTTTGTGTTTGCAGACCAAATAGTTTTAGTATTTGGGAGAGTTTCACTCTTGGCATCTAATCTGAAAGATCAGTAACGAAATAAATATATCGACTTCATTGAGAAGATGGACTTATTTGGTCGATTTTGGTGTGAGCCACAATAGACCCACTTTTAAACTGAACCCAACCAAACTCATATGGTATAAAGCAGATTATAGTCAAACATGGGATTTATATGTCAATTTGACGTATACATCGAAATATTTGTTGAGCGATAACAATCAGAAATATCATACTCTCATATTGATGGATGTCAAAAAAGCCACTGCTATTTTGGTTGAATCTTTTCTACCCTCACGAGGGAAGATTACCACAAAACCGGCCTGTAGGTGATCACTTGATTAATTTTAGAGAGGTCTTGCTGCTAAATGACCGAGACACATCTGTAAAACTATCCTAGTGAGGTAAATTGCATACTTTGTCTGTCATATATAAATCAATGTACATCGTGGTATTAGCCAGTAAAGTAGTTGAGAGATGTGAATTTTTGAATTCAATTCGAACTATTTGTTTTCTTGAACTGTTTTCATCATAATCATATTCCTAGTTCAAATTATTGAAACGTTTTAGGACAAAACACGAGCACTACAGGAAAATCCTTAGGGCATTTTGAAAGCGGTGCCTGTGCGAAAGTAGTGATTCACATTGGATTGGAATCGCTGAAGATTGTATTCATTTGGAAAAACGTTCTCAGGAAGTTGATTCCACATAAACGCAGTTCTACAAATGAAAGAGTTCTTGAAAAGTGAAGTGCGAGGTGTACTGAGTTGAACCTCAAAATAATGAGCAGCCACAGTCCGTCGCGTATTTCTGATATGTACCGCTCTTGGTAGAATCAAATGTGCCAAGTCACTTAAACACTTTCCGTGAAAGTATCTATAGAAGAGACACAAATCTCCAATCTCTCTTCGACGCTTGCGCCTCCAATCAGGCGGATGGCTCTTCTCTGGATGGAATCCTGCAGCTTCAGGGTATGACTAGGGACGAAACTCCATACATGAAAACAATACTTCAAAGAAGGTCTGATCTGAGCTTTATAAAGCTTCAAAAGTTCCAAGCTTTTGAGTAGCGGCATTTGCAATTCCAGCGACATGATTGTACCAAGACAATATATTGGTGTCCATTTCAACCCCCAACAAACTTATCGAAGCAGAAAGTGGAATTTGTCTGACCTGACATTGTTATATGTTTGTATATGTTTGGAGAAAACCGATGTTTGGGTTTTTGTGGCATTGAATTGAACCTGGTTACTTTCACCCCAATTGGATATTATTTCTAGATCCTCATTAAGATATTCAACCTCCTGCTGCCGGTGAAGATGTGCATCCGCCGCCGATGTCCTGGAATCCAAATGAAATGACGAAAGAAGTGTGCTGTCGTCAGCATAGCAATATATTGGATTCCTGGATCGATGAGTTAATCTGGATATTATACTGGTTATTTTATTGGGTCACCAAAGTTATCATTTCATACCATATCATAGTATACCGTAGTTATCATTTCTGTTGCCGTCAAGCGCTGACAGTATTATTTTTCAGATTTAACGCATTCATTGAAGGTGAGTAATCAAAATGAAGAATTGAACAATTATGACTTACTTTTTGTAACAGCTATCGAGTTCTTGATCAGTTTTAATACGAACTGGCATTGTTGTCGGACTTCGAAATTCTTGGACATTGTCGATGTCGGCATAAGTCAATAATCTGAATATATGCCAAGAAATAAATTTTGTATTTTACAAGTTTTCAATTCATTGAACAGCTAGATTATTATCGCGATTGATGTTTTTAAAACAGCATTCAATTCATGGACCCCTGCATTGAAAAACCGTTTTGAGTGATATAATCGCACCTTTAATGGAATGTATCGTGTGATACTCTTGTTCTGAACCCATGTACCCATCTTTTTTATTACCCTGTTTCAAGTCAGAGGGTAATGTAACTAGCACTAGACATTTTTATTATTGGCCGTAGATCGTAGAAAAACATTTTTATACCAGAATCCATTAGGAACGATTTCCATTTTCTTTGTATTTTATAGTCTTCGGCATTTCGTTATTGTTTAACATGGCAAGATTTTTCACAGCTGTATTAAGCACTCAACGCGTTACACGGAGCAAGCATTAGTTTTGAACCTATACAGAATAGGTTCAATTTTGAGGCGAGAAAACAAACAAGTTAGACACTAGACGGCCCATATTTTTCCGACAAAAAGGTACATGACTTCAAATTAATTATTATAGAGTAGGAATATAAGTTTGATAGTAACACGACTTACATTGAAACGATCACTTTGGTCAAGGTTATTATCTAATACATTTATTAAACTAAATTTCAATATCTAGGTACATATAGGATGTCAGTTTGAAAACTCATCACCTTTGTTATTTTCCTTCCAGGAAATACATTCATACAGTTTTTGAAGGCTCAGCATTTTATAGAAATGAATTTGAAAAAATATATATGAACGAGAAACTTTCAAAATTGATCGAAAGTTACGGCATTTTACCCATCACCCAATCATGATTCAGACAGAATTGCAATTGCTCAACAGCATTACTCAAAGGGGAAGATAACATTCGTCTATTAGTAATTGAAACCTATGGATATTTCTCCGTTTAGCTTCGTCAATGTCACACAGATGATAGGCAAAGTTATTATTCAACTTTGGTTGCTCAATAAGCACTATAGAAATAGCCGCATTGAACTGCTTATTATCAGCTCAGCCTCTAACTCTCAATTCTAATGAATGTTCAGTTATGTTGTTTGGAACTAGAAGTGCTGTAAGTTAGGCTTCAGATAAAGAACAAATTGAACTTGCTGGTAATATTCTACTGATGAAGAAAATAATAAAAAATAAGAAATCAAGGAATTGGAAAACCTTTATTAGATGCTAATACGAGTGCACAATCAATGTTTTGACCGTTTAGACAGTGCTGAGTGTCGAAAATCGTTGAGTCAGCATGAACAATTGCGACAAAGTAATTGTCGAACCGCTTCTGTCATTGGAACACTCATAGAAAGGGAATCCCACCTCTGATAATTTTTATTTCCAGATCTTCATACTTTTATCGAACTCTAATCGGAGCGTCTTCATTATTATGATTTGATTGTTCGTCCAACCTCAAATCCTCCTCAAAGAGTGAAAAATAATGAAAAAGAGCAAATTCTTGAGTGGGTGATGAAATAATCACCTCGAATAAAACGAACTTTCTCGTGAAATAAAACAAAAGTACTTCATTTTGTCTCCGAAGCATATAATAACTTGTATATTTAGTTCAGGAATTGTGCCAACACACTCGAAGCTAGCTATAATTGCTCTAGTGTATGTCACGTCAGGTGACCCGAATGATCGAAATACTAAAGACTAGAGACCAATATCTCTCATTAAGGGTCAATGGCTGCCTTATTTCTTCGAAAGATCTGTTTCCTGGGATGATTAAGATAAAAACGAACAGACCCGTTTATTTTCGAAAAGTAATATGAATATTTTGCAATCTCCATAAAGAACGTTAAATATTCATTTACCGTGGTCTTCTTTGGTTATAATCTCCAAACGTTTCAACTGCAACTGCGACAGTCATCTTCAGTATCGTGGTTGAAGTACTCTTGTTGACGTATCAACTGAAACTGAAGCTCCCATTTTTGCCGTGTCATTTATAGTGCTGATTTTTCACGCACTTTCTGTAATGGCGGTTTCGGGCGTACTTCCCGTGCGATTTGGGTGCCTTGGCTTCGTTTTGGCGCTTTTCAATGCTGTGTGCCAGATCTTTGGTAAATATGTTCTCTCTTACTCTCTGATGGAGTTCTCTTGGAGTTTGTGTATTTCTATGGCCATGGTATGATAGGCAGTGCCTTGGGGTTGATCTTGAGTGGTGTTTCTCTTCTTCTCCTTTAGACGCGTAGGGCGGATTATGTCTTTTCTATCGTAGCTGTTCGCTTGTAACACAGTTGTAAGGTGTTTTATTTCGTCGTCGACGTACCTTCCTTCACATATTTTCAAAGCTCTGTTCACTAGGGTGTTGACGGTTCGTTTCTGTTTTGGATGATGGTTGGATCCGTTATGTAGGTATCAACCTGTGTATGTTTTCTTCCTGTACACCTTATGACCTAGTTGATTACCTTCCTTGATGACTAATACATCAAGGAATGGAATTTGGAGGTTTTCTTCTAATTCCATAAACGTGACAGTAGCCTTCAAAACTTCTAAATCACTTCAACGAATGTGAGGTTACCATAAAGACAAGATGTTTGAAAATAAAATATACGAAATAAGCTGTGTCAAAATCCATATTGGTCTGACTAAGCGAGCCATTAAAACTCGTATTAAAGAACACGTAGCACATATACGATTTCGAAGACCAATATGTCTTGGAGAACAGCAATAGAATAAATGAAAATAGTCTAAAATTGTTGAGATCGATATAGATATAAATGGAGAGTTTTAGAGTTAGGAATGAACTTTCATCATCTCCTGAAGACGTCAACTTGGTTGGTGAAACGCACATCGAGGAGATTATTGTATTTCTGGTAATTGGAAAAACTGCTTGTTTTGGAATATTAAAAAAAAATACATTTGAAAAGAGAGGGTTTTTAGTGGTATGTCTTCTTCTCTCTTTCGGCTTGGTTGAGTGTTGCCTTATTGTTTTCTGAGGAAATAAAACAGCATTTTAAATATGATGACACGTCTATGGATTTAGAACCAATAAAGTTGCATTTTTTTTTCAAAGGAGATCATTCATTAAAAATACTTTTGTCGGACTACCAAGCATTTACATTTTAATTAAAGTTTCCTCTTTTAGAGAGAAAGTGTTTCGTTAACTTTGCCGCCCCACATTTTTACCGACCGGGCATTTTCCCGGCTTGCCCACCTTTAGATGAGGCCCTAATAAGTTTGTTACTTATTTATCACGGGGTACTTGACACAAATTAATGTCAATGCTATTTGAGGTTTCAATAGTCAGAAAGTTTTGCAAGTGAAGGTATTATTATCTCAGGACTATTTCATCACTATAAGAAGATAATCCTCTGCATGATAAAAAGCTACCGAAATATGTAATAACGAAATATCCATCAAAAATAATGATATCTTCATTTTAATCAAGTCAGCTTATATAACTTAAGAGATAATTCTGATTAGTAGAAGCCGTGTTGGTCGTTATGGGTTCTTTGCATTGTAAGAGGATTATTGTCGGAGTGATATTGTTGAATACTTGACGAAAGACTATGGGAGAGTTGAATCGAGATTAAGCGGTGTCTTTTTATTCATTTTATAGGGACTACATACATTCAATGCCTCGAGAAGACCTACACTTCAGCCCAACTTATTGTCACCATTCACTTCCTTTTGGTTGAAAGCATGATAATAAAATCCACTTAGGCTTGAAGAATACCTATTTTATACCGAATTTGGTAATTTATCTTAATTGGATTGAAACTTCCAGGCAGAGACAACCTAGAGAGAACAGGGAAAAAGTGTGATAGGGAGAGAAATAATATTTTTATTTTTTCACTTGTATATATTAGAATCGAACAAATCGAGCTATTCGTGGTTTTTATTGGAGGACCTGGAAAATATCAAAGTACTTATGCTGATACGATTCAGAGGCATACCTATAACAATTTGGGACAAATGAAGTCGGGACGCGATGAAACGTTTTATTAATATCCTCGCGTACCTTCTCATCTTTTTGGGTACACGTTCGGGCATGATCTGGAAAAAAATTATTATTTAGCAGTTCGAAAGAAAATAAGAGTGACTCTCCCATGAAACTGATGTTGATACTATATATTATCATTGAAAACAATATAATACACTTGGTACTGCACTTTTTGTTCACAAAAATATAAATCAATAAAAATCTCAAAGACCCAACAACTATTTTGGGTGTTTGGAGAAACGCAGAACGATTCTCTCAAGCAAATAAATAAATCAACACACAGGGTTGCTGATCTACC
Organism: Leptinotarsa decemlineata; assembly: GCF_000500325.1. Classification (NCBI taxonomy): domain Eukaryota; kingdom Metazoa; phylum Arthropoda; class Insecta; order Coleoptera; family Chrysomelidae; genus Leptinotarsa; species Leptinotarsa decemlineata. Next base: position 34,397 of record NW_019289443.1, read on the forward strand.
AAAATCTGATCACCAAATTCCTAAAAATCCTCTAGTAAAAGAAAAGACAGCGCTAAGGTTTTTGCCTATCAGTTACCTAGAAAAGTTTCTAATACATCATCAAGAAAGATTTTCCACAAAGAAATCGAAGTACTAAGCGGCCTTTTCCCAGACTAGACTGTTTGTCAGTCTGAAGAACCGAAAAGGCAAACAACGATAGTGTATGTACCCGTGTCTGGTGATTAGGGCACAGAGCTTCTGAGTTATCTGAAGGTTGTCCTTACAATAAAACAAATGAAAGATGTACCGGACGCAATTCTCAGTAAAATCAATGAGCTAAACCGACCTCCAATGACTTCATTAGTTTTTTGCTAAAATGCATTATTGGAGGTATTCAGGTATGAATTTTCTGCCCAATTCAGGTATAAAGGTTGAAATGAGGATACTACAATCGACCCAAAGATTTCAACTGTTCGTTTTCTGTCACACATGCTGATAAGACTTGGCGAACCAAAATTGAATGTACTTTTTCCCAAGCTTGAACCACCACTAGAAAAGCAAGAAGTCGCAGATTGAATAATCTATCAAGGATGAGAAATTTGCTGGTGGAAGACATCGTGAATGACAAAAATGCTTTTTCGGGTTCTCCTGGTTGGAGCAATAATGACAGCTTGAAATTCACTCATTGTCTAATGAAGTGAGTACTCAATATACAATTTATATCTTGCCTGCGAGTTACTATTCCCGATTAATCATCACTAGAACAAGTATCACCTGAATATCTGTGAATATGGATGAGGTGAAATATCAACTGAAACAAATAACTCGTATCAAAAGATGATAAAATTAGTTTTAATGAGCAGAGACGAAAAGCGAGTTTGAAGTTTTGTGAATTCTCGGTATTGGCTGGCGATTCTATGAAATTTATTTTTGTCAAAGAGTATGCTTCAAGGTACAAAGCGCACGCTGTTAACGCTCTTGAAGTTATGAAATAGAAGACAAGCCTGTTATTCATTGCTGATCAGTTTGAGAAATGTGGCATAGATTGGCTGTGAAGAAAGAATTACATTTTATGGCTAAGAATACCTCGTTACCCGAAAGTGCCAATTCTGTAGAAGGGACAAAAAATTGGGGAGAGATAGACCTACCCAAGGAAAAAATCGAGTTCACAATAATTATGTCTCTCAGTTTTACTAAAATTTGACTGCTCAAAAAAAAATCTGATAATTTGACTAATACTATGACCAATGGAATTGGATTATATTGGAGCAAGACAATTTTTATTTTCTCACAGGGGCTATTTTTTTTTTCGATATTTTATAGAATCGTTACAACAAGAAAGTATACTTTACTTAAATTATCACCATTCAGAATGACTTCCAAAACATTTACTCGAATCTGGTAGTAAAAATTAGGGTGGGGTTTGATATGTAGGAACCGCTTGAGAACGCTATTATATAGCGAAACACGTGTTACTTTTTTGTATACTGTTCAGAGGCAATCTCACAATGAAGTTTTATTTGAATACTTCATGGATTTTCACCTAGTATCGGCCATTTCCATCACATACATACATTGGTTATTTAGTGAAGGTTATTTATTTCTGGATTTTTCAACAAATAACGAGAAACAATTAAAACATTGTATGAATAACATTTCAGTGTGGGTTTTTCACTTGACAGTTTACAAAACCGTGACACTTGTTTCTCTGTATAATAGCTTCTTCAGACGTGTTCAGTCTGAAACTACTAACGCAGTTTCTACATCGTGTCTTTTATAAATTGTAGCATTTTGAATCATAATGACTTTCACTACGTAACCCTCATATCATAGTGAAAACAATATACCCTATTTACAAATTTCATCTTTACAAAACAAATTTATTAAGGGATAATTATTCGAATCTATTTGTTCATTGAGTAATTGTTTCGAATTCTGAAATTTATTGATTTCTGAGCATTCCAAAAGATTAAGTTTCAAACCTTTCTCTTTCAAATGTAATACGTCCTTATAATTATTGAATATGATTGAAAGATGGTTTGCAAATGTTAAATTGGTCATGCCATTCAAGAAACTACTCCTATGTTCTTTTAATCTTCTAGAGAAGAATCTCCCTCTTTGACCAATTCGAGCCAAGAATCACAAGTCAACTTATACACACCCGATCTATTGAACACTGAGGTTTTATCTTCATTGTATTCAATAAATTTGCTCAAATTATTATTGAAAACAGTAAAGACAAAAATTTAGGGTCGGAACGATTGAGAGTATGTAAGTTAACGCTATATAGCCAAACCCGAAAGTTAGTACTGAAGAAGTTATTGTGTAGTGGAACAAGTGTTGGGGTTTTGTGAACTGTCAAGTATGAATTTCACAATAAAGTGGTTTTTGAATACGTTATGAGTATTGATTTTCATCAAGTGTCGGCCAGTTCCATCTCCAAATTTTATAATGTTTTCATAAATTCTCCCAATGAAATTAAAACAAATCGTTATAATTATATTCAGGAAGGCGTTGAAGATATTCGTGATTTCTAGGTACCCAGCTAATTATAGACAAACTCAAAACAATTCTCATTTATTTACATTTTCTGTTTATTATTATACTTATACGAGACGTCGTCAACTACATTCATTAGGCCTTTTCATTTATTTAATTTTCCCTTCTCGTCTACATTCAGTGAAAATATGTGATGATTTTGATGAATTTGTGGCTTTTTTTCACCACTGTTGGAAATTATTTTTGCCTGAATACAAGAAGAATAATAATTACTCAAAATTAATATGCTCGTAAGGAGAAGTATTGTGAAGAAGGAGAGAGTGAGAGAGTAGTAGTTACTGTAGGAAAAAAAAATTATAGCGTAAAATTAATATATTGAAAAACTTTTCCTATGCCAGAACAAAAGTACTGTCTCTCGACGCGCGTTGTTTCGTTAACGCACTTCTAGGGATCGATTTTTGATAGAACAACGTAAAGACGAAAGCAACCCGTTTTTGAGAAAACAGTTTCATTCGACAACTCAAGTATCTTCAATCTGGTTAGAAAGATGTCAGACACTGGCAACAGACGACATATTTATATAAAATGTAGTATATCTCATGTATATCTCAAGTATTGGTCTAATCTGGTCTTCAGCTGTTGAAATTTGTAAAAATTGCCACCGCAATTTCCTAACCATGAATTCTATCTGAGGTGGCAATCCACTTCATGGTGGCATTCAATGGTTTTCATTCTCATTTCTGTTTTTCTTACTGATCACTAGTAACTGTAATGCATTTCCTCTCTCAGCTATATTTTCCAGAGTGGATAGCAGGATTGAGTGATTGACAGTGTCGAATGCTTTTGACGAATCAATAAGTATCTACATTCAGTGACTGTTTGCCCCCATCAAGGACTTCTTAAATAAGCGTTTCCTATCTATAAACTTGAATGAAACAAAGTAAGCGTTTCCTATCTATAAATTTGAATAAAACAAAGTGTGTGTGGAATATAACATCGTTCAAATGTCCGCCACGGCTTTTCTGGGTGGAGCATATCAGAAACGTCCAATTTTCCATGATTCTGGTGTATAAATCAGGCTAAATTAGTCCGATCGCAAGTGTTATGTTGAGAACCGCTGTCGTTTGTGGCTTATTCCTATAAACCTGCGACTTGAAAAAAACTCACAAAAAAGTCTAATGGAGTCAAATCGTACGATATTGGTGGCCAGCTCACGCCAGCTCACGTGAGATGACCATACCCTCAAATCGCTCGTGCAAAATATCCAATGTGACATAAGCCGTGTGGTACGTAGCGCCGTTCTTTTGAAACCACATGTCGTTGTTGTCCTGATCATTCAATTCAGGCCAAAGGAAGTTGGTAATTATGTACCTATAGTTCTCGCCGTTGACAGTAACGGCCTGGCCAACGTTGTTCTCTAAGAAATATGGATCGATGACGCTACCAGCCCATAATCTATACCAAACAATTACTTTTTCGGGATCCATTGAACGCTCTTGTATCTCATGTGGATTGGTATCGTCTCAAATTCGATAATTTTGTTTGTTCACGAACCCATTCATCCAGAAATGGGCCTCATCGACGAAGATGAATTTTCGATGAAAATTAGGGGCCGGTTGTCAACTGCCCCAGAACCCATTCAGTGAACACACGTCGTTGTCTATGGTCGTTTACCTTCAGTTCCTGGGTCAGTTGGATTTTGTATGGTTGCAGGTCTGAGTAACGGCACAAAATTCGCCAAGTTGTGGTCTGAGAAAGGCCATGTGTGACACGAAATCGACTGCCTCGGATTATCCTGCCCACTCTCACAGACAGCGGCGATGTTTTCGGAAGATCTTGCGTTTAGTCAACGTATGGATGTTGGTTGATCGTTTATAGAATCAGTGAACTCAAATTTGTCCACCATATTACGATTATTCCTCTCGCTAGGACAATTATGGCGACCGTAAAATGGGCGAAACGCGCGGTATGTTGCCCGAACAGAACACCCATTTCAATAAAACAATTTTATTATTTGCACATGTTGTTGAAAGCTATATCCGTCCATGGTGATTTGGCAAAACAGACTGAATAAATGACAACTAATTTGACAGATGTGGCTTCAACAAGATGGTCGTTAGCAATTCTCAAAGTTTGGAAGACCCTGTTTAGTTTCATGTACCATGGCAACTTTAGTGGATTTCCCTTCTTGGAATGCAAACTGGAATCATGAAAGTACGAAATTTTTTGATAGGATAGTAACTGGGGCGTATTAATTAGATTTATTGCAAATTTTCCTAGTAAAAAATACATTTTTCTAATGATGACAATCCTTATGAAAGTGATATTAGATATCAGCAGGATGAAACTGCACCACATTCGGCATTGGAAGTAAGAACCTATTTCAATTAGTGAACACTCTGAATTAAGTGATACGCTTTCCCGATTTCACTACACTTGAGATGATTTTTAAAATATAAAATCTTAGTCTAGATCACAAGTCCCATTTCACATAATGGGGTATTCGTTTTCTGCAAATATCTCAAGAACCATTGCAGATATTCAAAATTTGAAAAAAGGTCCTTAAAAAGCAGAAAAATTTTCCAAAAATAGTTTCATTTTCTAAAACTGTAGCACCAACGAGTGATTGATCTCGCACTGAATTGTTTATAACTTTAAAACTATTTGTTGGCTCAAATCGTAAATCATGAAAATTGCGAATCGAATTACTCCTCAATCATAATTGTCGATGAAGACAAACTGTAACTATGTTAAATGACACTTTGTGAACTAGATTACGCAACACCACCGATTTTATCACCAAGTAGGGATGTCCAGTTTAAACGTTCAATTTGAAATTATTCACGTTTTTTGTTCACACAGTATCATTGGAAATGTTTCTACAATGTAATAGATAACATTTCGAAAAATATTGAGACACTTTGATAGAAATATCAAGTTTTATTCAAGAACTCTCACCATGCAGAAAAAAAGGAAATTATTTTATATATGACTCGATGAAAATTATCAGGGAAGTAATTTTTTAGATAGGATTCTTCTTCCTTTCTGTGTTTTTCATTCAAGGAATCTTCTTCATAGGTGATCTCCTTTCATATTATTACAATGGAAGCATCGAAATTGAAAATGTTCCTCTGAAAAAGGATATATTTCATATATGCATCTATAGGGTGGGTTGAGTAGGAATATTTTACATCGAATGGAGCATTCATTACACTCGTCTTAAATACCACTAATAGTTTCAGTTTCAGTATGAAACAAAGGCGGGTGGCCCTTTTAATGCCTCATATTTCATCCTCACCTTTCATATAACTTTGAGTTTCGGTTAGTCAGCTCACAACGTCCCATGCCTAAGTAGTATTATTTACGTTGGAGCCATGAAAAAATATATTTATATATCTATGTTAATGCAAACAGGTTGAATTACACTCTTTTTCTGTTGGTATGTCTTTACACTTTCGGGGATACAGTCATAAAGGGTTTACCCACAAATGTATATTAATTTATGGCGTGGACTGAAAAGGCATTCTCTGTAGATATCAGGTTGAATATCAAATAATCCAATTTATCATTATCAAAGGTTTTACCAGTAGAGAAAAGTCAATATGAATATCTGAAAATATGATAGGATTAGATCACAAAAAGGCACTCTGACAACACTATACTACTTATTCTGATTCAAAATTGAGTTGACGAAGAAAAGGATCAACGTTATATTCGTCGAAACTTTCAAAATTTGCTTCATCGAATGAATAATGGAAATTTTACCCACAGATTTTTGGCCAATGCTATGCATATTCTTTATTGTAAAGGTGCCTAGGGGGACGCTATATATAAGACCAACAGAAGACTTATTTACCACTGATATTCGTTTATTGAGTCTTTTGCAAATTGAGTCTTTGAAATATAACTGAAAAACAAAGAAATATCTCAAATAATGAAACTGTAGGTTTGATCACAACACAACAAAAAAATATTTTTTGAATGTTTCCTACACTAAATTAGTCAATTTCTACTAATTTTGGGGTGATAAAAACGAAAATAACAATGAAAAATTTTTATAAGCTCTGGTTTTTGAGATACACAGTACTTAATCTTAAAG
>NW_019289443.1:47783-107884 GCF_000500325.1 Leptinotarsa decemlineata
CAATTGACGACTTGTTCCTACCCTCAGACGTTTTCCTTGTCACTGTACGTATAACAATGTACTTTTTAACAAGGAAATAATAAAAAATTATTATTATTAAATTATTCTTTTTGAGAATCTGCGAACAAACGATAAACATCTTAATTTCAATTTCAATACTTTATTCAAAATCACTCCGGTTTTTCCCAATGAATTTTGAAAATGGCAAAATGATAAAATCTTTTTATGAATTCATTGCTTACATTGAGGAATGTTTCTTGGGTGATTTCATCGTTAACAGTTCTGTGGCGTATACTTTAGATTTCACGAATCCGTACAAAAAATCTAGTGGCGTTATATCAGGTGATCTAGTGGATCATTTCAAGGGATCACGTTCAAAACGAGAGAAGGGAGAGAAACTTTTTACGTTGCATATTGGAGTTATTATTTGCAATTCGCAGAGTACTGAACTCGGGGTATGATTAAAAAAAATTATTTGTTATTCGTAAGTTATCTATGAAATGACGACCAGCAGAAGCTACGACTTTGCTCGAAATGAGGATTATTCCGGCATCACCCTCTATATTATGCGTATCTGTAGGTGGTGTATGTGGATGAGCGAGACAATATAATTCATTATGTTTGTTGAAGCTGTAATCGTCTGCTAAGTCCCCGATTTCCGCGGTAAGGCACCTGAAAACAGAATAAATTAAACGAGCCAAGACCACAACATGAAAAAAATGTTCTTGGCGCTGTTTCAAAAACAGATAAATGAAATTAGTAACTTAGATTCTGGTTATTTCCTAGTGAATTCTCAGACTAGGCATGTTGCTATATAGAGTGGCCTATAAACACATTGCGATTTGCTTATTTTTTTAATATATCCTAAAAAAGGTCCAATAAACACGACCTTGAGACACAAAAAACGAATGTCGATATTGTCGACATCTTTGTGGGAAATCAAAGGTACGTTTATAATGAATCGAAAACTTTTTCAACATCCGAGTCCAGTGTCTTTCAATTTTTCATCTGGATAATTATTTGAAGTTTTGAAGCATTTCACAAGAATAATATCTGAATCAGAATCACCCGTTAAAAGGTAAGACCTCGTTAGTCCTTAGCCCGCACAAGTTTCGACTTCTGAGGTTTATAGTTCGTAGGGGTGCGATAGCTGGTTAACGGAAAAAACATATTTTAAAAACATATCAACTATCATTACAAGTGTTTGGCTAAAGAATTGAGAAAGAATAGGTGTTATTTAATGTCCATGAGGGAAATTTGATGTTTCAAATGTGTGTTTTTCAAACTTCACCTGAAAGAAAATCGTGTACAATCTTCACATTCTTCCAAATATGTTATCGATATTAACCGGTGAACATTTTTTCTGTATACGTTGTATACGTGTGACTTCCGCTTTGGAAATGATGGATAGTATTATGTGGCGTTTCCATAATACATTGTTTTTGGGGTGATAAGTCCTAGTTTCCGGTGTTGTACAAACGTAAAATAACGTGAATCATATATACGTCTTGAAAAGAACGTACAAAATATGTTGGAAATTTTAAGTATGTCAGATAGATGTTAAAAAATCCTACCTTTTAGATAATGAGGAAAGCATGAAAATATACCGAATCAAAGTTTAGCTGTATAAAAACGTGTATGAAAGTATCGACTGCATGAAATATTATCAGAAAAATCATCTAAGAAACGTGACAGAATATAATAATAATAATAATGAATCACCTTTATTGAAAATGGAAAAAAAATACAGAGAGAAATGGGAAAAACATGATATTCTGGTACTCATTGGCGAAATCTAGCTCAAAGCTACTCAAACTCAACCAAAAAGCATCACTCCATGATAAACTTTAACATACAGAAAATATTGACGGTGATGAGTCAAATTGATCTGTTGCTTATTTATTATCGATTTGTCCAATAAGCAAAAATTGACATTACTAACTGTCATAGATATAATTTTTACATTTGTATTTGAATTTTCTCATATTGAATCCATTCAGCTGCTCGAGCAATGAATTGTAGACTTTCCCATAACCCAAAACAAATGATGTTTTCTGAAACTCTGCAATGCGATGTCGTGGCTTAGTTAATTTGTTTTCATTTCTAATATTTATTGCGTGGATATCTTCACGCAGAATTAGTTTTTGTATTAAAAAGGGAGACTGGGGAAGATAATTTCAATATCATACGAGTATATGACTTGGTGAGTTAGTATTCATTCTTTATTATTTTAGATTCACAAATGTTGGTTTTCATATAAACTTCAAGTGATATTCAATACCACCAGCAATCATTATTATTATTATTTTTATGGAAGTAGAATTGCCTGAAATGAAAAAATACGTATTAATATTAACTCACAACACAACACAACTTTCATATTCGATGTTTTTGGGATACAATGACCCAAAATAAATATTCAGATGACGGTCATAAACACATAATACATAAGAAATAAAAATTTTGCATATAGGTATCTTAAACATCTAACATTTGGCTTCGAAATAACGTTGTTATGATATCTTCTCTCTGTTTAAAATCTGTTTTTCCGTTAACCAGCTGTCGCATCCCTACGAACGACAACCCTCAGAAATCGAAACTTGTGCGAGCTGAGGATTAACGAGGTCTCACCTTTTAACGAGTAGTTCCTAACACGTTAGTAAAATGTCAGTAAAATGACGGTTATATTTACATAATTCATAAATCATTTCAATATGTCCAATATTTTGTATATTTCTTTGACGGTTTTCCATTTTGAACAGTAAAGAAGTTATGAACCGTAAAAGTTTTTTACAATTAATAATGACTGCCATTTGATTACCTTTGCAAGCTGCCCATTTTTGGCTGACTATTTCACCTCACCGGTACATAAAAACCCACTGGTTTTCGTCATGTATCAAATGAAGAAACTATTTCAGTTGGTCTGAGCTTTTCGTTTTTTTAACCAATTACCAGAATAGCCAAAAAGTATTCCGATGCAGGTGCCTCTAAATCAGTATGTAGGTCTGAATTTTTCAGCTAGACGTATCTCGAAATAATTGTATTTATCGAGTGCACAAAAAGGCGATTTCCGGCTTGGCCGAGCATCAAATGGCCGATGTTTTGAACGAATGAAATGTCATTGTGTGATGAACCGATTGTCATCACCTAAAATAAGTCTCTAACCCTAGATCATGTAAATTATATAATGAAGTATTTCGTTACAAACACAATCATCCTAAAAAAGCTCGTATATTATTGAGATGACATGATATACTGCATTCTTTTAAACACGGCTATGAGCCGCATTAGTCCTTATAATACTATCAGATGAAGACATCATAGGAAAATTATACGATAGAAACGAGTCTCCTGATATCGTATTCGTGGTATACAGGGAGATCTGCCTTAGGATCTTTAATAGTTTGAAACTTCAAAACGTTTAACAAAGATTAGCTCACGAATCGAAATCTCATATCAAATATTTTGACACGAATCGCTTTGTAAATTAACATATCTAAAGGATTTTTTTTGCTGCATCAACTCTTGAAAAAATTTCACTTCGGGCCAATTCAATTCGATAATTTGATATGAGTTAGATGTAACGATTTATACAGTATGGTATTAGGAAATATGTTAATATGACTTTTTGCTGCACCGATTTTGTAGTTATTATAACGGGATAGAATGGTAAGTGAAAGAGTAAATGATGGGAGCAATGTGCCCATGAGGCTGCAATGTTTTTCGGAGACTAGAAAAAAATGGACAAGACGGCTTCCAACTAGCAAAAACACTTTCTTCGTTTTGATCGACACAGTTTTTTAAAATTTCTTTCTACTCGACAGAACTCTAATAACAGAGATGGATTTGTTAGCAACTGTCGGGACTGGTGATAGGTGAATTATTATTCAGCGCACTCAACAATAACATTTATTAACACAAAACACAATGACAAACATAACACGAAAAAAAAATACAAGCTAATCTCGAGGAATTAACGCTAAGTCTTTTCTCGATCAGTAAAGCGGGTTTAGTTCCCGGCGGAAACCCCTGAATAAGAAATAATTCTCGGTCGAAATCTCAGAACAGAATGAATGCCTCGGCTAAGAAATGTGTTGGAAGTAACTTTCTCACTGACAATGGTCGAGTTATAAATATAGTCAAAAAAGATCAACCACTTGGGCCCTTGTCTCAACCCATAAAAGTGTTAACAATGCGTACCTACTCGAAACATCCTAAGTGGTTTCGTTCTGAATATTCATCTATTTTTTTGGCAATAAACTTTCTTTTCGAGAGAAGACGGCATTTCAATGATATGCGATGATAAAATACAAAAATGCTAAGTAAAAATTAACTAACGAAATTGACAAAAAAAAAACAAGCAGATGGATATTTTGGACGACTGCTAGATAATAGAGTTATGAAAAGTTAATTTCCTAACAAGAATTTATAAATACAGAAATAAAAATCAATTACGAAATGTTTCTAAACTAAATAGTTGATAAAGCTATTGTGCTAGCGAAACATGTTGTGATATATTTTTCAAATAAAGTTTGTGTAGATCAAATCGTGAGGTGTATTTTGAAGTTGTAGGAAAAATCCTACAGTACCCTCTTGCCAGTGATGAGCGATATACCATGAAAAGTGGAGATATATAAAAAATATTTCGTAAACTAAGGTATTACCATAGAATAATATACAAGTGCAATAATACAGTAATTTGAGCTACTGGAAGTTGAATAAATTTTGGCAAAGGTAAAAGCTGAAGGTAAAATTGTATTTTCGAAATTAAATAGATTTTTGCAAAGATACAACTTGTGAGATGTTGAAGTTGAATAGCGAGTTTTAAATTGCGATAAAGAAATGATGAAAGGAAAGAAAATCGATGAGAGAAAAAAATTTGCAAATTATTTCATCTTGTAATTACTGATTTTACTGTAGGGTTTTTTGGGTAACCGGGTAGTTCGACTTGGGTGCTTTGCTCACTCAGTCAATCGGCCGATGTGTCGATGGTTCAAGCCCCAGGCTGAACGCTCGATTTTCACTTGCTATCGTTCAACCCGTATTAGGAATCACACGTTAAAAGGTGAGATCTCGTTAGTTCTTAGCTCGCACAAGTTTCAACTTCTGAGAGTTGTCGTTCATAGGGGTGCGATAGCTGGTTAACGGAAAAAACATATTTTAAACAAACAAGCATTTGATACGGTCAACCACAGTATCCTATGTGCAAAATTGACGGCAGTTGGTTTCTTTGGAAGTTTGTTAAGTTGGATCTCAAGTTACCTTTGTCACAGAACACAATTCGTGAAAATCAAGGGATTTGTATCTCGAGAAATCTCTGTTAGCTCGGGGGTACCACAAGGAAGCCACCTGGGACCATATTTGTTCAATCTTTTTGTTAATGACTTTAAAAAATATATCAATTATTCTGAAATTTTGATGTTTGCTGATGATCTTAAAATATTCAGGACTATTGAATACAAAGAGGACTGTGAGAAACTTCAAATTGATATTGAATCTTTCATAGATTGGTGTACTGATAACTGCATGGATGTCAATGCAACTAAATGCAAAAGTATGTCTTTCTCTCGATCAAGTAATCACTTCATCACTGAATACACAATTGAAGGTAAACCATTGGAATCTGTAAAATCTATACGTGATCTAGGTATTGTAGTCGATGCCAAAATGGATTTCCATCTCCATTATGAACATATCACTAGTAGAGCGAAGAAAATGTTAGGCTTTATATGCAGGTTAACAAAGGATTTCACAAATGTTAACTCCATAAAGGCATTGTACTTTTCATTGGTAAGATCAATTTTGGAATACTGCAGTTGTGTTTGGTCCCCGAAATATGAACTTTACAGTTATAACATAGAGAAAGTTCAGAATAAATTCCTGAAATATATTGCCTTTAAACTGAGCATGCCTCTGATCGATCACTAACTCTCAGATATCCACAAGCATTTGCTTAGTTGGAATTCGCACCTCAGAAGGGTCCTTCCCCAACATAATGCAGATGAAGGTCTTCCGTGTACACCGGCATTTGTGTACATGCCACTGGTTTTTTTATTGGCGCCTATTCAATAGACCCCTTATTACAAGGTTAACAGTGAGTGTTTGTCACATTACGACTAGCTCGGTATGAAGTACCATTCCTGTTAATGAGCAAAAGAAAGATGTATTACCGATAAATCAGTTAGCACAAAATACTCCTTGTTTTCTGTCACATCCAACTGAAGGTGGTGAGAGAATTAAGTACTGGCTTGTTGCTAGACACTGTAATAACGCTAAGGATGTAATTATCGCTTCATAACTGGGAAAAATCTTACGCGGAGATAATTTATATTTCAGAGATGATGTATTCGTGTCATGCGAGGTGTTTGAATAATTTTACATACCAAATGGTGGGCATTTGAAACGAGATGGTTATTTATGTTAGTTAATCGCAAGTTCATCATTTTGGATGATTGAGATTTCACACATATTACGCTGACCAACCCTGTACTGATACGGAACATGTGTTGAGAGCAGTTATTCGGAAGTTTTTGCTAGTTTAACCAGGGTATTGTGGAATTTTATTGTTTGTGATGGAGATGCATGCCAACGTTAGTAAGAGATGTCATATTTTCATTACCTCCAGCCCGAGCAAACGTTGTTGAGGGAAAGGCAATGGGAACCTGTGAGAACTTGGTCGCCCATTTGAGTGAAGCAACGTGGGACGGGGTTATCATTAGAATACGTTAAAAAGTAAGTTTCCGCTTGTGAGGTTCGTAAATGGAAGAGAGTTGATACTTGACAATATCCTTATTTGCAAAATGAAACAAAAATTTATTATTTATATATTTCATTTCATTCTTTGATATGACGCATTCAATTATTTGTTTTTTTTTTGTATTTTCATATGCAAGTGAATGTATCTATATGTTTGTCAAAGAGTTTATAATATATTCGAAGTAATGTTATGTATGCTTATACTTTTACGTACATCCATAGCAAGCTCTTTCACCTATAGCATTTATTTTGATGTGATATCGACGGATTTCATGCTTTGTCAATAAGAATGTCTGAATATAAAATTTGTGATCTTACAAGCAATTGAATGATTTCGTTATCACGGGGTAGGTATATCCATTCATTTAGCTAAAAAATTCATTATTATTTCACTTTTATTTTACAAAAGCCCCGTAAATCTTCAAAAACACATTTTCATTAACTGTTTCCATTTATATGGAATTCAGTTTATCCCATCTATAAAAATGTACTTATTTATTGTTGACATTATTCAACCCAGGATTTCTATGATCTGAGGAATTATTCTAATAGATCTGAATATTATATTTATCATTATATTTCGATTGGAAGAAACGACATTTATGACTTATGAATGAATGATTTCAAACTTTTGTCTTAGGTATTTCATCATATTTACACATCATTTATACTGTTGTTTTTTAAATCTGCGAATTCTGTGATGACTCGCACACATATTAGAAGTATCATTGGTTTCCTGAATAGTCTTGTCAGCAAATCACTTGTTTGTTTTCAATTTTATCTTTCATTGGTTTATTTATCTGGCCTCAATTAAAATTGCCAACTCTCTGAAATTGAGAAGTCTCTGCAATAGAATAAACGGTTCTTGGACACTTCAAAATCTATGATGATGCAGGACTTTTATTACAATTTCAAATGATATCTCTAGACATTTCTGATGTGCGGTATATAACTGAAAAATGAGTTATATTCTGAGGATTTCAATTGAAAAGCTTCATAGTATGTTATGTCGTGGTGCTAAACTGTATTGGAATAGCACAATAAGTACAAATCAGGTCTTCAAGACAACTATTTTCTTCCAGTTATTTTTTCCTGAAGTTTTACGGATGTTTCCAATATATAAAAACTTACAAATCATACTTTTGGTTCAAGATTCAAGTATTTGAAGACACTGAAATTATATTCAGGAATCACACGTTAAAAGGTAAGACCCCGTTAGTCCTTAGTTCACACTGAGGGTTATCGTTCGTAATGGTGCGATAGCTGGTTAACGGAAAAACATATTTTAAACCATATTTTTTCAAAACATATTCACAATAACTTTTGATTTTGAAATTGTCGTTATTCAACAGTATGAGGAAAGTCAATTGAAGTTTCAACGATAAAAATGAAATCTATAGAACTCAACCAGTGTTTTTAAAAGATTTCCCTTTCAAGAATTTTCATGAGCAGCTGAACAAATTCATAATTTGAAATTTAATTTTGTAAAAAGATATTAAGGGGAATTTCCAGAATTAAATGGTGATGTAAAGATAATTTCAAGAATTTGCAAAGACTCCTCACTCAACACTCAACTTCTAATGTCATTAGAAAATTTCGGGTGTGAGCCTCATCCTCGCTTGGGGAGGAGGGGGTGAAAGTCGTAGAAAAGATAGAATATGATATATTAGTTATACCAAGTAATTACCAGTCTCATTTCATTAAGACATGAAATAAATATTACTGAAGTTCTATCCCAACACGAAACCGTTATTTCAACACCTCGACACGTGTTTCGATCACCAAGTGATCATCTTCAAGAGAAATATTGAGAAGGAAGAGTTTAATCTAATATTAAGAAGGAAGAGTTAAATCATCCTCTTGAAGATGATCACTTGGTGGTCGAGACACGTGTCGATATGTTAAAATAACGGTTTGATGTTGGGATAAAACTCAAGTAATATTCATTACTACACCGAAGGTTCCAAACAGTGTATCACAAGACATGAAATAATTGAAAGAAATACAAGAAAGCATGAAAGAAAAATAGTTATTGTGACGGAAAATACATTAAGTTTCCAGCATACTAATTTATGATGTACCTGTGGCACATTATCAGATTCCGCAGTTTTTTTAGTGTATTTTTATTTACACTGAAATGTAAATACTTCTACAATGTTCAGAATGTGATCGGGAAACACATTCGAACAATCTCTATTGTTCTCTCTTTTTCAAACTGTGAAACTCACATAAACATTGATTCTTCTACAAAACCATACAAAATAATTTTTGATTGATACATATTTTATTTCTAACTTCGGATAAATAATATTCCTCCTAAGGCATTTTGGATCCTGCTCTTTATTGTGAATCAACATTATTTTTTTTTAAAACGAGAATAGCTGATGTGTTCACTGGATTGTTAATTGCCATTGGATTTCGGGGCAATAGTCAATTGTTTTTAAATAACTATGACTATACCAAGGCCATTTAATGAAAGAACCATTCAATGGAACATATTTAACAATGGAAGTGCCTCCTTATCTAATTGATCATTTAGTTAATTACTGGAAATCTGAATCTCATCGGTTTCTAACGAGTTCGACTGTGATTTTAGTCGTTATTGAAATGTCAAACTTATGGTTTCTAAGAACAGTCCAGAGTACGATATCGATTTTATCGAAATGGGAATTAATTTGGAAAGAACTGGCCCTGCCTGGGATACATTCTTGAGACTCCAACAACCTGTTACATTCAATATCATGTATTCGTTTTGGAGATATACAATTTCAGCTAGTTTCGTGTTGTACCTATTATTGTCGAAGCTATAAAATGCTTTGATAAAATAGAGGTGTTAAGCCGGGCGCTGCACTTTCAAGTGCAGAACCACTCATGACTACACAAAGGTGGGACAAAAATAAAATAAATACATCGATAAAAAAGCCCATTCATGTCGACATTGAGACCTAATTTATTGTAGGGGTTGGTCTCTCAGACGTCCTGATAATATCGAATTTATTCGATATTAAAAAATATATTGAACGGCGGTACTTATCGCGTCTTGATAGAGTAATCGTAGACACTCAAAATGTCTATAAATCAGATATATTTCACTGCGAAAGGATTTTGACTTTACTGCAAACGTTTGGTTCATTCAATGCTAATGAATGAAATAGGTAGGTAGTTGTTTTTCAGTAACGGTAAATGTAGCAGGAAGTGGTTTGGAAATATCGATGTCTTTGCATACCAGAAAGGGATATTATGTTTCTTCAAAGATTTTCGTCAAGTCTTATTTCATAAGAATAAAAACAGCTTGGATCAATAATCGATCGTGACTATACAGTGCGGACGTACATAGTTCCCGTCCTATCAACTTTTGAACTGGGCAAGAAATCATAGTGGGAAAAAATTAAAAAAATTAATAATTTTCAGTACTCTTTGATTCATTAAAACTAACCAATATACTTTTTGATACTGTCCTAAGAGCTCATTTCATATATGCCGACTTTTCATTTTCCAACATATTGTTTTTGGGATCACATACATTGTTGAAGTGCTGAAGAAGTTTTGAAGACTCACTTTCATGTACATGGTATTTCTTAGTTAATAAGGAACAACTATGAACTTTGAATCAGTATCTTTTCGAAGTTTTCCTTCTTGACAAAATCGAATATTATGGCATTAGGGGCATAGTAAATATTTTTTTCAAATCCCACCTCTCTAACAGATCACAATCAGTCTTTTTGAAAGAAATAAAACACGGTGTACCACAGGGATCGGTATTAGGTCCACTTTTGTTCATTATATATATATCAACGATATTTTTCATTATATGAATCCACTGAATTGTATACTATTCGCAGACGATGCAACCTTTTAAGGGGCTAACTTAAATCATGATGAGTTGAAATACCAAAATAGAAATATCTAGCACTAAAATTGAACAATGACTAGTCGTTACCCAATCATTCAAACCATAATCGGAGCAAAACTCAATCCATCACATTTTCGACAAATTCTTCATTGAATGAAGGGTCTATTGTAAATTTCTTGGGTATCACATTGGATGAAACTTTGAAATGGTCTTGCCATATTGAAAAACTTTGTAAAAAACTCTCTAGCCAATTATTGCTCCTCAGAGATCTCGCAAAAGTTCAAAGTCCAGATATATTCAAAATATCATATTTTTCACTCACATATGGAACCGTACTATGGGCAATTGTGAGAAACAGTGAGAAAATGTGAGAATTGTTGCCAAGGCAAGGTTTTAGAGACTCGTCCAATATTTCGGGATTTGAAAATGATGCCTCTACCCTCTATTTACATTTCAAATTCTCTCCCAGATATTCATAAGAACCCAACAACTTATCCTGTTATTTCTGATACTCATACTTATAACATTAGAAATTGCATCAAAATAGTTAATTCGAAATATAGACTCTGTAATTTGTCTCTTATATGTTGTATAAATTCAAATCATTCCATTTCAACATGGAAGATAATCGTATCTACCCCGCTCGACCTACTACAAATGTATTGTATAGATATATCACGTAATCAATAAAATCTTTGGGCTTTAAAATAGCTGTATGGGTACCAAGCTGATGTATGGAACCATGGAAAGAGACCAATAAAATAAGTAAACGTTACTGGATAAATACACCTTTATGAAGAGACCCTCCAGAAAATAACTGAAACACTTTGTGTACATAGCAGGAATCAGTTAAAAATAATTACACTTCCCACTTAGAGGGAACAACTGAACAAAACAGAGGAATATGACAAAACATCCAAAAGACAGACTAGTTTATGGAACAAGATTGTTGGATTTATTGCTTCCGATTCGTGAGGTTTTTTTATTACAACAATTCAGTACTTTTTTGGTCATGACCCTTGCTTAGATCCTCAAAATTGGATAGTAGGTTGTCTTTTGAAAACTGAAGTGTTAGTGCAAAGTCCTCGAATGATGAAGCAACTAATGAAACAAAGATCAGTTAATCAATCTAAACTCACTGATATTGTCAATTTTTTATCAAATCGACAAGCAATTAAAACATTGAAAATATTTCTTGAAATAACATATGATTGTATATAAAAAATTTAATTAAAATAAAGTATAAGTCACATAGGATGCTTTCTCCTTTACAAACTACTTCACCCTCATTCTGAAACAGCGAATTGGTTCATTTATTATGCCGACCAGTAAATGATAGTTGCATTATAGATTATTGTTGTTTTTATTGAATTAGATGTTACAATGGATATTTTTGAATTGTTTCTATGTCGAGTGAATTCAAGAAATAAATTATAGTCTATTTCAAAAGAGTGTAGAGTAATAAAATCTCATTAAGTATTCAAAAGCGCTACAGGGTGATCCGTCAATAAATTCTGTCACTTCCCTAGTCCGCATTGCAAAATTATGTCGTTTCATAAAGAGCAGGTAGGTATCACCCTGTTTTAAGGGATTTGTCCATTGTTATCGACGGATAAATACTGAGCCAGAGGCGCGCTAGTGGGATAATTGCCAAAAGAATATGCATTCATAAAAATTATATTAAAGGAAATAAAAATTTAATACAGCAGAACAGTGTTATTAAAAAAATATAAAATGTAACAATAAAATATATACGAACCGAAATCGGGAAATACTCACAAACACACACGAACGAACTTTACGTATTGAAACACTTGTGGGGACTTTAAATCAATTTATTCACAAAAACGACAAGAACTTTACTGGATACGTTATTANAAAAAGGGATTATTATAATGACATGGCACCTCGGAACTAAGTGTTAACCCTTTTTTGAGAAATCATGCTCAAGTATATGAACCCAAATTGCATATTAAATAAGTTTACAAGAACCACTAAAATTAATCTTAATCTTTTTTTAAGAAATTTTACTTACCTAAATACATGTAGGTACTTAGTTTTAGACCAAATTACTTCCCAAAAATGGCCTTTTATTATTATCTATGTCTGTAATTTTTAATTTACTTTAATTATTAAGTTTAATAATCCTAAGATTTGCCTACGCCCATGGACGACAACGAAATTCAGGCAAATTTTATGACACTTCATGATTTATTACTCTACACTCTTTTGAAATAGACTATAGGTGTGGGAAAAGTGTTTTCAATTGATTTATTTCACACCAGTTCCATCATTTCAGCTTAGGCTGAAATGATTGAAATAGATCAATAGTTCAAAAAAATTTTTTTGTACAAAGGGATAACCGCCAATTTTTCAAAAAACTTGGTAAAATTCACTTTATAATCTAAATGGACCAAATATTGTGCACATATTGGCAGATTTTCGAATATTCTCAATGCCACAAGAGGAAACGAATGAGTTTCGTGACAGCGAAATTCCACAATAAAAAAAAAGGAAAACTTCGAGGAGACTTAGAGGAAACTGTCTGTATCGTCATCTATGCATATTTTAGAATAAATTTTCACCCAATTACCTGAGACATGCCTGGTAAGTACCAAGAATGGTGGGATCATTTACATCGGAGTATGAATACAATGCTGCCCATTTTACTATTAGAATGCAGGAACTGTGAACCAGAATAAAATAGACGACGCTTTGTAGATTTAATCCTAAGTACAATGCAGGCACGTGGGCCGTATACGGTGATGTTAATTTGCTCTTCAGTGAAAAAGGTGTGTAACTGTCATGTTGAGTGGACTGGAAGATGTAATAGCCCCGGAATGCGCTCAACATCAATCCTTGCACCTAACAAGTATTTTGATGCCCTACGCGCTAAAGTTCATCGGCAAGACAAGAAGCCGCTAGACCTAAGGCGGAGGGCAGACTAATAAAAACGTTTTGGGGTTGCCATTACGAAGATTTACCTCTACTATCACTTTCTCTTATCAGTGAAAGTTGTTTGTGTACGAAACCATTTTTACAAATAAATTGTCTCTCTTACATATTTATGATCAGGGCGCAACATAAAAAATAATCTGTTCTAATATATTGACGTTAGAAGTCGTCGGCTCAAGATGCAACTCAATTGAAAAGGGCAATAAATTGTTTCCTTCAAGCGGCCTCTATTTATAACCCTCTCTAGGGCATCAAAATACTAGCAGCTCAGTTTACGCCGTTCAACCGGGTGGTCTGCAACCGATACAGGATAATTATTATATTCAGATCAGCTGGATTCCTCAAAATCATACTAGTTATACAAACACAATGAATGTTCCCCACGAGTTAAGAAACACGAGAGAATTCTATACATTGATGAATCCATTCTTTGTAATACAGGAAATATTAATCGAAATAAACCTCGACTTTGGAAGTTTGTCTGTGCACAGGGATCAAGTATAGTCAACAGTTCTCAGAGTGCTGCTGACAATGGAGTTTTCGAAATGGTTGCTGTCAAATATCCCTAAAAGTGTCTTGAACCCCTTAGTATGTTAATACTACTAAATAGAGTTTTCGAATTTCGAGTTGATCGTCCAGTTCACAAATGCTATGTCACATAATTTCAGTTCGCCTCCATCGAAATTATGAATGAGGTGTCATTTCATACACAGGAATTTACGTTTATAGCAAAGTATGTTTATAGCAGGAGAAGCCATAATATCTGAAATTCATTTTTGACTTGGGAATCTTTTTAAAACTGATTTCTCTTCTTAACTGGCTTTCGAGCATATAAATGCCTTGAATGAAATTCTTTAAGTGCGGGCCGAAAATATCATCACACCTAAAATTCATGGATTCACAAAAAATAATGTGGTTATCATCTATAAATCAAAACAATTTTGATTCATTTTCATGGAAGACGTGGGGTCAGGTATACTCGTACCTCCAAACATGTATACCTGGTATGGAAATGGTCTTGCAGAATTTGAAAGAAGAATTGTGCCATTATTTTTCGGTGCAAAAAATATCAGAGAACAAACACTAAGTAAAGGTATTTCTCCTTTAATTCATCGATTCTACAGCTTGTTAACTATATATTAAAGAAAGTAATACAAATCATGAGATTATGTAACCACAAAAATTAATTGGCGCTCCGGGGCGACTTCATTGATTCCAGTGGCGCATTTACTTTTTCAGCTGCAGGAAAACCCGGAAAAACCTAAAGCACTACATCATTTGAAGATTTTGATCTGCCAATGTCTTCTCTTTCATAAAACAAAACATAAAACGGTCTAAAAATCGAAGAAATCGTTCATTTATCTCTCTTCGTTGTACTAACTGCATGGTATCATCCAAATAAGAGCTCTCTATGATTGAACGCAACGTTTAATGTTTTGTCTTCATTTTTTACTTGTAAAAGATATATTATTTCATGGCGTATTTTATTGATGACGCATGTGCATTCTTTCATCGTTCCATCTGTACCTATGTATTTAGGTTTCTTTAGACAAACAATACGTCGGCAATAGGCAAAAAACCTTAATGAATTATATTGTATCGTTTGTGAGATATCAAAAAGATTTCATGCTGCTCTGAAGCTGAACGCTACGACATAGTTGGCAAGATTAATGATAAATCATGTTTTGGATAGAAATGAAGTGGAATAATCAGTAAAGATGGTTACTACTTAGAATGATTGCCCTCTTCTCAAATATGGGTTACATAAGAGATCTAACGGGTCCCAAATTTAATAGATAAAACTGATCTTATTATAAAAAAAATCGATGAAGAATTTCAACAAGATAAGCACATTAGTTGTAATTTCTGCACTTGGAAATGATCCAGGATTTTTGACGCAGCGAACAGAGAAGCGGAGAATCTTTTGACAACTAACACCTCAGACTGATGTAATACTAACCTCATACTGATTTATTCATTCATTTATTTGTATCCAAACAGACCAAAGGTCTAATTACATGGATGATGAATTTAAAATAATCTTCACATTTCAATAATTATAAATCATGAGAGTCAGTTGTGTACCTACTCAAAAACTTTGAGGTTGAATAGCAATGAACTATATATACTCTGTTATTGAATATAGTTGTGCAATAAAATGTTATACTAATGATGTTATACTAATAGCTAATACTGATGTTATACTAATAGCCTTATCTACTGAAGAAAGGGAAACTCGTCATCAATAGTAAGAGGTATAGTAAGAGGTCTTAACATTATTCAAATGTCTAATATATTGTGCATATAAATGAGCATTAGTGCCGCAAATTTCAATTATGATTGTTCATCCTCGTGCCATATATTAGGATTGAGTACTTTGCATAATAGACAAGTCCAGTCAGATTTATGTTTTCTATTCAATAGTCTGGCAATACAGACTGGGCCAATGAAAATGAAACAGCCAATTTCCGAGCTGAAGTTTGAAAAAAAATCGATCGGACCTGTCGATGTTTATTTTCAGGGGTGAATTTTCAAAGTATATTCACCTATACTGGTGGAAGTCACCTAGTGACTTCCACCGTCCCAGCGGGGTGTATGTAAGGGTAAAGTCCAAACTGATTGGGTCTATTCGACTCTACAGTGCAACCTTCGATGGTTTATTGTGGCTTGTACCTATTCAAACTCGAAGATAGATTAACGAAGTCAATTAATTAATTTGGTGAGTGATCTTTCAAGTAAGCTCGCAAGAGTGGGACGCTGCCAAATACTGAAAACCTGATTTAGTCCGGACACAAGAGTACGTGATATGCTGTTTCATCATCTCCCAAACAGAGACGGCTGAATTTCAGCAGTACAAGTCTCTTCATATGACGGGGAGCTGATCTAACAATTGTTTGGTAATATACTTCTAAGGATCTACAAATGCCTTGGAATGTGCCAATCCCGGTATATTTTGCCTCAGGTTTGAAACATTTTTTCCAATCCAGATATTTAGGTTTGCCTGAGAAAGACTATAGATGCCAGTAGGAGGTTCAACTCTGATGAAATCGCAAGTACAATTGAAATGAAATCGCTTGCAGCGCCCTCCTTTGCATGGAAGTCAGCAGTCTTATTATTTTCCAGGCCAGTGTGTCCAGGATTCCAAAAAAGAAACAATTTGTTTAGGTTTCTTATTGGGAAGATACTTTTTTGGCAGTTCACTACCAATTTAACGTTGCTGCTTGGTTGTCCAAGAATATTTTCATTGATTTATATGTGGATTTCGTTTCTGCCAATCTATCCGGACAAAAATTAATAGATAGACTTCCGTTCGAAATAAAAACCCATAGTACCTGGGCAGGTTGATATTTCTGCCTGGTAATCAACCTGCACCAAAACCTGGGGGTGTTCTTGATTCATCAATGAACCAACAGCTACTTGCTTTGAGTTTTTTCTCCTCTTGAAGGGTCCACGGCCCACTCCTCTCGGTTGAGATAAGGACTTTAAGGCAGATCATAGCTGACAGTTGACATTAAGTCAGAGATCTATCCCAAAATGCTGTGACTTTCAGTGTCAGCTACTACGCTCCACAGAAGGCGCTACTGGCTATATGCACAATTTTGTATATTGTCTATATTTCTTTATCTTCAGGAAAATGTGGAGAAGAGGTTTAAAAAAATTTGTTTAAAATCTGTTTTTCCGTTAATCAGCTGTTGCCCCCATACGAACGACAATCTCAGAAGTTGAGAAACTTGTGCGAGCTAAGGACTAACGAGGTCTTACCTTTTAACGTGTAATTCCTAACACGGAATTTCCATGGCCGCTGACGATATGATGCTGATGGCACCACACATAGCCAGGTAAGCCTGTCTCCGCCTTAGACGTTTGCTGTTGGGCATCTCAGTGTGATTCAACCCATGAATAGGATTAGGGATCGAGTGAAACCTCGTATAAGGTATCGATTTTTCTTTTCAACACTACTTACTTTCCTATGTTTGATGCAGTGAATTTCGAGAAATGATGTTAATGACCAGTCAATAGAAAAAAACTTGCTCTTTATGAATTTTTTATCGAAATTCTTGCAGTGCCTTATTTTGACCATAAAAATCGAGTGAAACCTCGTATAAGGTATCGATTTTTCTTTTCAACAGTACTTACTTTCCTAAGTTTCATTCAGTGAATTTCAAGAAATGATGTTAATGACCAGTCAATAGAAAGAAACTTGCTCTTTATGAATTTTTTATCGAAATTCTTGCAGTGCCTTATTTTGACCATACAAAAAGGGTTATTGGAAATAAATAACATTCAGAAGTCCACTTACCAATATTATGTTCAGTATATGTCCGCGATGGCATGTCTGTCTCAATTTCCTCCTGCTTCCAAACAGTAATGAAGGTTTGCTTTCAAAGTAGCTTCAGACTTTCTGAAGCATTTCCAGATTAATGTTCCGGAATTCAACAATAATGCATTGACGCATATAATTCCAAGATGCATACTAAAGATTTTTCATTTTCAAAGGACTCTACATAAACTCTAATGGACTTAAATTGGGTTGTGGCCACTTCAGTGATCCTCTTCGACTAATCCATCTCCCACGAAAGATCTCGTTCAAAAAAGTGATGGAAAGGCCGGTGTTGTAGTTGAAATAGCATCTCATTGTCTTTATAATTTTATAATAGCCACCGTGTTCAAGAATGTCCGTCACTGTGAAGGTTAATATCAGTAACGTATTCAAGTAACACTTCATTGTGAGATTTTTACTTGACAAGTTACAAAACCGCAACACGTGTTTCGTACACAATAGCATTCTCAGACGTGTTCATTCGAAATTAACGGAATAAATATGTGCACAACTATCGATTTATCTAAAATCAATACAAAACCACCTCAAAAGTTATTCAAGTAAAACAAAACTAACGCAGTTGCAAACTTTTTTCATCATGTGTGTCGCATCGGTGTGTCAGGCCACTTGCATTCTTTTTACTATTGAAATGGGTATACAAAGTTATCTTTCAAAAACAGGCATATGTCAACGAAGAGATTTTTGTAGACATATAAAAGAAGAATAATATGCAGTTAATCAGTTTTTTATATCAAAAATGGAAAAGGCATCGTTTTTGAACTGCTCCATAACTTTACAGGGGTAACACTACAGCCCCAAGTTTTGCCTGATAATATCGTCCTAATTCAACTGATTCATACAAAACCTAAATTTGTTGTACACATGAGCCTTCCTCTTGAATCATTCTGTCCTGTCCTTGAATCACATTTGTTTTGCAGTTTTTGAGTTGTGAGTATTCATAATGACAGACAGACAGCAAAAATTGCTGATCGAATTTGAGAGATTCCAATGATCTCATGATTTTTATGTTGTCATCGCCCGGTGTTGAAAAGGAATATTCATCTATAAAGTTCTGTAGTATGATAATTTTCCAATTCTGTAAGGATTCCCATATCAAAAAAGTGAATTATATGTAAATCTCAATAATTGTATTGAGTAATACTCGTATTTATGATATAAAATATGATATAAAATCAATCACTGTTAGTGTCACGGAGTTTTCATCAACTGATATGTATTGTATGAAAATATATTCAAATGTATGTTTATACCTCATTTCTACTGGTTTGTATTCTTTTTTATCTGCTCCTGACTTGCTCACTTCAATACTAACGTGTTTGAATGAATAATTGAAGTAATGAGTAAATATTTACGTTAAATATATTTATGTGCAATACTCCAGTGATGGTTTCTCTCAATCTGAAAATAGTTTGACATGATAAATACTTTTGTTATTAATAACTGAATTTTTTAAACTACAAATCAATACTGTCATTATCATTGGCCTCAAACTATTTTTCATTTTGAAAATGTGATTTGAAAGAGGGATCTTAATTACCGATCATATTCGAACATAAGACGAGGAGAAGTTAAACCGAATTTATTCATTTCGAAAAACCCACCACGAAACAATCAATCCATAATTCCGTCGTTATCGGTTCTATGTCAGCACCTCATCAAATTTTGGGAGCGTAACTGCGTCATGGATCATCTGCTACCGAAAACATATTACTTTTATCAGCAAATTAAAAGAAATGGAGCCGTGTTGACACTTCAGATATCAGTTCTTAATTAGATCCAGCAGGATAGTTATATGAGTCCGTGATTAGATAAATTTTGTTACGAATTATGACGAACATGGGTTTGAGGATTAAAATTCACTTATGAGTGACGACGAATATGTGTATCAAATTACCGATGTCTGCCAGCAAAACGAAGTCTGGGAAATGGAAGTAATTCCTTTGACTGATTGTCACAGAACATGAAATGTTGAGATATGGGTTCAACTTTTTAATGCAAGCTTGACAGTCGCCAAATTTTGAATAAAAAACATTATGTCACGTCTTCTAAGATATATTAGGATTTTTTTTTCAGTGGAAACGGATGGACATAAATGTAGAAATTTCATAGTTGAAAGTCTTTTCTGTTGAAGAAATTAGAGTCTAATTAATGCCCTTCTTTAGTTTTCTCACCTTCCGTACAACTTTTATATTTTTCAGATAACGAGTTTTTGTTCCGTAGTGAATCTGATTACATTCACAAAAAAATTTATCGTTTCAAACCGTTAAACTGATAGAAGGCAATTACATTCGTAAGTCGAATCACAGGCATGATATCGAACTCTTTTTCGGTTTGATTAAAAATACCATCCAGACCGAAACAACCTGGATTATAAACATGTTAAGAAAGCTTATTATTCTAGACGAAACAAATCAAATGATGCAGCTCATTAATTAAAAAGAGGTAACGAAATTAATATGGAATATAATGCAATGATTAAAATTTCGAAAGTGAGACAGCCGGGGGTCCCATTAACGTCTCACGAGTAACCCACTGATAGCATAATTTGTTAAATTTTGTCCATTCCCCACCTAAGAGGTCGTAGAGAAGTTTTTGAAATCCTATCTTGCTTCAATCTACTGATCTGCATGCTATTTTGATGATTGTTAGCTACTAATTATTCTTTTTTCTGTAAGATGTATAATTCTGTCATCAATGAAAATATTACCCGTTTTTTTGTTTTAAGGACAAAACACAAGCACTACAGGAAAATCTTTAAGGCAATCTCAGAGCAGTGCCTGTGCAAAAGAGTTGATTCACATCGGATTTGAATCGCTAGAGATTAAATCCATTTGGAAAAACGTTCTAAGGTTTATTCCACATAAACGCAGTTCTCCAAATGAAAGAGTTCTCAAACAGTGAAGTTCGAGGTGTACTGAGTTAAACCTCAAAACGATGAACAGCCACAGTCCGTCGCGTATTTCTGATATGTACTGCTCTTGGGGGAATCAAATGTGCCAAGGCAAGTCACCTGAACACTTCCCGTGAAAGTATCGTTAGAAGAGAGACAAATCCCCAACCTTTCACGTTCACGTCTCCAATCAGGCGGATGTCTCTTTTCTGGATGGAATCCAGCAGCTTCAGGGTATGCTTACGGGCGGAGCTTCATACATGAGAACTAAACTCCATAAAAGGTCTGATGTGAATTTATACAGCATCAAAAGTGTCGGAGGTGTGTACAGTTTTCTGGTTCGGTATAGTGTTCCAAGCTTTTGAGAAGCGGCCTTTGCAATTCCAGCGACATGACTGTGACTGTGTCAAGACATATTGGTGTCCATTTTAACCCCCAACAAACTTATCGAAGCGGAAAGAGACATTGTCTGTGAATTGTGAATTTCCAAACGGATATCGGCGATGCCCATTTATAGAGTTGTGATAATCAATGATATTCAAATATTTTCTGTTACTCTAATTTTTTTGAAATGTGTTTGAAAACAGAATGAAGCTCTGAAGAGTTGCCCTGGGTTACATATTAGGCCAAACTACCAATTTTGAAAATTAAAATCAATTAAACCATTTTACACCGGTTAGACCTAAAGAGGAGTTCAAATCAGTGATTTGGCATGTGAGAGTCAATTTAGAATGAAAGATGTGAAAAAAATCAAAATACAGTCCCATCTGCAAAATCCTCTGCAGTGGTTCCGAAATTCACAGCCTGTTTTGACCACAAATTTACTGATATACAATCAAAATTTCTCGGGCCACGAGGAGCTTGTTTTTCAGTTAGTGGTCCGCATTCTGTCATGCAGCACTCAAGAGAAAGGGCGGCCGCCTGTTTGATTGAGCACAGATGGTCATTCTATTAGTGTCTTCAATTCGAACATCGCAAGTGAATCTTGAATGTCGAATAAATTGATATATGGATCTGCGAACCTTGCAACTGATTGTTGACCCTATATTTATTCGGTGAATTATCGTGTTGGTTCAAAGATCTCGCATTTCGCTGTGTTTTGGTTTGATATCGATTGTAGAATTTTGATTGAATGTGGTGAAATGATTGTATAATTCGAAAAACTAGTCTAACATGAGACCATTAGCCTATTTTCCTCAACTTGTTTAAATCAACAATGGGAATGTTGACTAAATTCAAATAGAAATATTATGTGAAAATGAATATTTCGAAATGAAATATGGAAACATTCATGTCTCTTAACATACCTACATAGTAGGTTCTGGCAAATGCCTGCCGGAAAACAACTAATTTCCGGGCTAATACTACGCTAGACATTGAATTATATCTGACAAACATGTATTCCTCAGAGCGGTTAGTCTGGGATGCAAAAAATTTCAACGCGGCTCCACTGCATGTATGAAACCTTCAATTTGTTGACTAGTAACAGCTCCATTACATGTACAAAGCCCCAAACGGAGAAGGAACATCCCATGACAGAAATAAAAATGAGTCTGATATGGAACTTGATATGGCTATTGAGGTAATTGTCAAGGTCAAATTTAATCACACCATTGAATAGACAAGTAAAAACCTTTAAAATGTTCGAACATTTTTTATTGTGAAATGCAGATGTTTTCACCCTTTTCAGACATCTGGTATATAAAGTGTAGAAAGGCTATCTCCTTATTCAACATGTAGTTGTTTCGTTTGCCCCTGGTGTTTCTCATCATGTGATCACTATACCTTGTCAGCATTTTTGAACAATACAACCGCTTGTATGCAGTTTGCGTTGAGTAAATGTAGCTGACAAATTCGTCACTCACTTTCAATAAATTTGTTCTTGTATTACATTCTACTTTAGTTATAATTCATCTTTCAGTCGAGATTATTTTGTGTCATTCAATTTTTTTTCGAAAGTTTACTTCTTTATTCCTAACTAGCTATTGCTCTCGCCTTCATTCACATGGACTTCTGGGTTTTCCCGGATTCTCTAATATCAAAAAGTTCTCAATTTTGATAAGAAAATTGTTTTACCAACTATGAATATAGTTAACCAAAGTTCAAATCAACTGAACAGTATTTTTATAGTATTTTTTTCCAGCAAATTTTTGATGGGATTCTTTGAAATGACATAATTTTTTTTCTTCATTAAATGTTTGAAATAAATCAAACACCATATATTACCACATCATATTATTGAAAACCTTACCCGTGCTCAAACGCAAGGTTTCTGTTGCATCAATGAAGACCTCCAATAATAGTTTTTTTCTAATATTTTTCATGTACCAGTTACACTTTCATTATGTATATTATGTATAGACATGAAATGATATAAAGAGTTATTTTCAGTCTTAACAGAATGTTGTTAGCTGATAAAAATACAAAAAAGCGATTAGAAGTTAATTGCTTCAGTTGTTAGCATGACTCATTTTTTATTGAAACTACATCGAATGAGATAGATTTATTTATAACCTGTTAGGGACATCATCGAATGTACTTTGATTTCTGCTGGATTTTCTCCTGACCTCGAATTCTTTATGATGTTCAAGATATCAGATATCAACATAGCATATCAACATAGATGATGATAAATTTTAAAGAATAACTGTAATTGGAAGTGCTTTAAAGTGGCAGAATTATTACTATTGCATCTGCCATATTCAGTAAAAAAATTCATTCCGAATTTCATTCATATTATTTTCTGAAATGTAAGTTTTTAAGTTATACGAGGCAAAACAATGGACACCAATATGTCTTGGCACAATCATGACGCTGGAAATGCAAAGGCTGTTTCTAGAAAGCTTGGAACACTGTTCCAAACCAGAAAACTTTACACACCTCAGCAATTTTTGATGCTTTATAAAGCTCCGATCAGACCATCTTTGGAATATTATTCTCATGTATGGAGCTCCGCCTCTAAGCATACCCTGAAATTGCTGGATTTCATCCAGAAAAGAGCCACCCGCCTGATTGGAGACGATAACATCACGTGCAACCTTGATAGCCTGGATCATCGAAAAAAGGTTGGAGATTTGTCTCTCTTTTATAGATACTATCACGTGAGGTGTTCAAGTGACTTGGCACATTTGATTCCACCAAGAGCGGTACATATCAGAAATACGCGATGGATTGTGGCTGCTCATCGTCTTGAAGTTCAACTCAATTCACCTCGAACTTCACTGTTTAAGAACTCTTTCATTTGGAGAACTGCGTTCATGTGGAGTAAACTTCCTGAGAACGTTTTTCCAAATGGATGTAATCTCCAGCGACTCAAATCCAACGTGAATCGCTACTTTCGCAGAGGCACTGCTCCGAAAGCACCTTGAGGATTTTCCTGTAGTGCTTGTTGTGTTTTGTCCTTAAAAAAAAGACAGAATTTGAAAATTCAAAACTGTTGTCAAAAAGGAAGGTCTTTAAAACGACGTAAAATTTTAGGAACGACTATTACTAATTACCTGCCTTTGAGGATGCAACTGTAGATATCACACATATGAGAGAAACCGTAATTAAAAATCAACGGATGCCTGTGCTTTTTTAAAAAAACGGATCTGTTTCGTTTGGTCCCCTGTATATACAAAATCAATAATAACATTTCCATGAACTAATTCAAGTTTGTTGGAAACTACGTTAATAAAGAGAATGAAATCAGTTTGAATCAACATTCAATATACTTTGGAATTAATACTATTAGGTTTGACGTTAATTGCACTTCATAAATTTCACAATCTTTGAAAATTGAGAAACAGAAGTGGGAGTGAGAGCGACAGGAAGTTTGAAGATGCATACACGAAATAAAATCTTAGGTGAGGGCATCCTTGATTTTGCTGTTGGGTTCTAAAAATATAGTGTGCCTTTCTTCACCAAGCAAATTGACTTTTTTTTTTGCTTAAATTTTTATAAGCAAGTCCTTTTCTGATCTGTGAGGTTAGAGATCATTTGGCTGGTAATCATGTAAGCGGAGTAAAAAGTTCCCCCTCATAACTAAGTCAAGTTTCGGACAAAATTTACCAAAAAGGGCATCAATTTTAGTACTTCTCAATTTTTCCGGTGAATTTTATCCAGACCTTGATATCTAAACCCATTTAAAAGTGAAGAAGGGAGAGGAATCTCCATTCTGTATTCCAGTGCATTTAATATTTTCAATTTTGGTTTAGCTCAACTCAACAATCACCTAGTGTGTTCTTGAGTTGAGTTTTGGTTTATGGAATCTTATTCTATACCAAGAATTGCAAGAAGTATTTCTAGTACATTATGAAAACGAAGATTTAGTCCAGTTCCCAAATTAGTTTTCACAAAACACATATTCATTTTTATTGGTTACCTGGTAGGAGTTGATATTATCCTTTCCAAATGCCCAAGTTGCCAAATCATTTTTCTACTTATGAAAAAATAGCGATTTTTCTGGGATGTTCGTATACATCCTAATCTACCCCAATTTTATGGCAAAAACAAACAGCAGAAAAGAAACTAGTTATATATGGACCACCCATTGAAATAATTATAGTCTATTGCTCATTTTTGGAATTATTATACCTTATTTTGCATGCAATTTCATAGTAAATACTAGTTAATCTTGTGGATGATAATTACCCACATCTAGAAAGCCTGCGGGCTGGCACTTTTCGTTTAATTCGAATTTGATCGATAAATTGTACCAGAGATGCACCAAGAAAATCATCATCGGAAGATAAGAATCAGCCCTAATTGTAAATATTGTCTGATGAATTCGAATTATATTTTTCATGTCTGGAACTTTTCATCAAAATAAAATGCCAAAACACCGAATGAACTTATTAATTCAGAATGTTAGAATTGATGTATACAAATGGAAAATGAGAAATAAAACTCACTATGTATTTTTACCATTCAAAAAGTGGTAAAAAACATAGATAAATTATTTTCTCATTTTTCATGATAATCTCCTACCACGTAGGGGCTACATCCATCAATTTGTTGTATACGAAGTTTCTCTGAAGTTTTTCTCTCTAACGTGATTCCTAATCACGCGTTAAAAGGTGAGACCTCGTTAGTCCTTAGCTCGCACAAGTTTCGAGAGTTGTCGTTCGTAGGGGGGCGACAGCTGGTTAATGTAAAAACAAACAAAACAGACAGATGAGAAAATATTTTCAGTTGTAGTTTCAGTTAGGAAAAATCAATCAGTTCATCTCTGAATTTATCTCCAAGAAGTTGTCAAAAATTTGGGAAATTCAGTTGTTACGATGACAGTACGTGGGAACTTCTATCAACTAACCATATCAATGTGTATACGTATTTGCATCATGAAAATATCGGATTTTCATTTTTCGATGACATAAAGTCGTAATGTAATGAAAGGAATGTTATTCAAAATAGTGCCGATGAGGTGATGACAGGTGCCTTGCCCCGAAACTTCGAAGTACTCACTTGAGGACGTTAGTTTATATATCATAGTAAGTAGCAAACATATAAATGATATATATTTCAATTCCTCAAATAATGTTTGTAGTACAAGCTGAATGTTCATATGAAAGTAGATGTTCCGAAAGGACATACGCCCGTTCGTGTAATTCAATGTTCATGTGGAAGTAGTTGTTTCGAAAGGGTTTTTCTTTCAGTGTATGTCTGAAAAAAAATTCTATGAAGGTTTTACATATCTTTATGAAGAGTTTTCTGTAGTCATTTCCTTTTTTACTTTTTTGAAAGATTCCACATTTTTTGTTTGATAATGAACAAGTAGAAAGCCATATAATTTTACCCAAAAAACCAGTCTCTCCGACCATCCAACCAGAAGCAAAAAGTTCGGTAACAAAACATTATAATTTACGAAAGCAGTAACATATAAAAATATTACAAGAGTAACCCAACATCGGTAACGAACAAGGCGCAGCAATAAGTCTTGATAATGCCATATGAGATTATGGCGAAACGTCGACCTTTGAAGGGTCGCACGCCCGGAAAAACAACTTCATATTTTTCTATTTATTTCTATATGTCCTAGTTTGTAGTATACATATTTTTACGGAAGTACCAAATTTAACAAGGTGTTTGTCTTATGTCAAAAAATATTAGTACTGAAGAACTTTTATTTGTAACTAACGTTACTGCAGTTTCGTCCTATACCTACATTTTCAAACTTATACAATAAACTCTATATAGGACGAAACTGCAGTAACGTTACTTATAAATAAAAGTGATAAAAAACATTGAATGATTCTTTTCTATTTTCTTCATTATGATTTCCTACCACGTAATAACGACTACATCCATCAATTTATTGATATATTAGTACATTTGTCATATATTTTGAAATCGAAATCGAAATAAGATACTGGATACATTTCAAACGCATCATGATAAATCTATTCAAAACACTTTTCTCATATCAGAACTAATTCACTTTCTCTTGATTCGCGTTTCCTAACCAAGTTAGCTTCATCAGATATGGCCAAAAAGTTTTACTAACCTCCTGATGTGAAATTACAT
Organism: Leptinotarsa decemlineata; assembly: GCF_000500325.1. Classification (NCBI taxonomy): domain Eukaryota; kingdom Metazoa; phylum Arthropoda; class Insecta; order Coleoptera; family Chrysomelidae; genus Leptinotarsa; species Leptinotarsa decemlineata. Next base: position 75,084 of record NW_019289443.1, read on the forward strand.
TACATTGACTGAGCTATTTATGAGTATTATATAGTGTTGATAACAGATGAGTCACTAAATTTGATAAAACCTGTGAAAATGAACAGTGACGTTAATGCAGAACATTATAGTATCATTTATTGATTTTGTCACCTATTTTGAATAACCATTAAAAGAAAAAAGTGTGATAAAGATGATTCAATACAGAAACACCAAATCCCAAGTTGTTATTGTTTATTTCACATATTTGAAATATGCAAGCCATGTGTTTCTATTCTATCATCAAAAATAACTTAATGAAAAATAATAAACTCCCATAAGTTCCATAAAAAAACAGAACAAATTACGAAAGAGGCATATTTATTTTCAAATTTGGGATACTTATAGTTTAAAATATTTATGACAATACTAACGGCTCAGTAAACCTATCATGTGCTCGAGTTTAAAGAATAATATCTCAAGTGGGATATATTACATTCAGCACCGTGCGAATGAATGTAAATGAGTTTCCACAATAGATTGCCGATAAACTCAAACTGGCCTACATTTATCATCTTCACTTTCAGAAAAATTGCATCCTCTCTTTGTGAAATATTATCGGATACGAATTAGGATGATATTATAATAATACTTGTAAATATAGAACTTATTTTCCTATTTTTGTTATTTAGTCATAAAAGATGGGAACGAAAATGAAGGGAAAAATCTGAGAAATATTATTAAGAAAATGTTTCTACAACTTTTCCAACTTTTTCAGGTAATACCTGAATACAAGGAAGGAATTTTTGATTACCCTGAAAATGGAAGTGGTGGTGTCCACAGTCTTATAACAAGATGTGCGACTTTGTGGCAACAGAACATGGGGTACCACATGAATCAGTTTTCAACCCAGTGCTATTTATCATCTATGTGAATGATACGATATTCAGTATATCTCAAATTATTTTTACCCAATTTCACCGATGTATTTATAAAATACGCAAACATCGAAAGAGATATGAAAATTTATTGAAAATGATATATTTCACTGAGATGTTTGATAGCTGTATTTTTTTTGACCACCTGTGATGGTGATTATGAGATCAATCCCATTTCCAGCAAAAGTCTTTCGAATTTATCAAATTCTGTTGCCTATAACTTTGTGGCATTGAAGTTCTTAATGAGAATTTTACTAACTTGATGACGTAAGGCATACCCATCTGCTCGATGTCTACAATGACTCTTATTACCTAGAAACACTGGCCATGTTAGTATGACCTAATTTCAATAAAATATAAAGAAGTTAGTACAACTCAGCTAATAAGTTCATATGTACCTGCAACAATTCTCAGAATCAATATTAATGTGTCAACAAATTTAGCTTTTCTTAAATAGTTTTCTAGGCACACGTGTCACCTTGTTTCATAATCAAATATTCGCTTCTCTACCGGAAATTAATTTAATTTCCATCATAAGCTTATTACCAATTAGAAGTAAGCCATGACTATAATTCCGAAACATCACATACTTCTTAAAAAACCTTTCGACGCAGCAGGATTCTTAAATCGATGCATGAAAGTGAGATTTCCAATGTCTCAATTATTCAATGAGACTTCAAGATACTCACTGTTTGTCACCAGCTGGGCTTTATATATGCTTTATTTATGAAAAGAACTTCGAATGATCTTCAATTTATTGCTGAAGCTTGTCCACAGATAAAAAACCTTATATACGACCCCATTGAATTTATTCAAATTTGGAATAAGTTTCTACGGGAACACAAAATATTCAGGGAATGTAGTGCTACTGCAAGATATTACTATAAATTTCGGTGTAAGTGATGTAACGATGTAGGTTGATTAATTAGGTTTGTCGATGTGAAATGGGAAAATTATATGTTTACGTTTTATATACGATTGACTTCTGAATTCAAAAACTTGAAGGTAATAGTGTTTAAAGTATTTTTTGCAACAGTTTCTGAAAATTGTTTGTAAAGGTTCAATGGTCGAATATACCCATGGATTTTCGAATAGAAGTCACGAAATGTAATTCCAAAATTTACTTTTCAATGACAAAGTGTATTGAAAAAATCCTGCTTCATTAACAGTTTTATGGAATACAGGATAATGTGAGTATAAGAATAATTGGTATTAGAAAAGTACTTATACCAACAGAATTAAATGAGATAACGAAAACAACGAGAATAAAAAATTTGAGCATTGAAAATGAACAGAAATAATATTCTTGGATGATAAGGAAATAGGTCGGAAAAAGTGCTGTGAATTTCATAAAGTGGATTACTACAAGCAAAGAAGACTTTTTAAGAACATGGGAAATATGAGGAACGTTTCCTTTGCTGAAGTATTATTAGTGAAGTAAAGAGCTCATCAAATATGGCAAGATCGCTATGATCTAAGCAAAGACCATCTCAGAAAAATGAATTCGCAATGTTATAAATATGGCAGATCTATCCGCAACCTATTGATAGTAATATTTAAAAAAATATTTATACTTAATCGAATGTGAGTTTTTGAGAAAAATAAAATAAGATTTCATGGCAATTAAGTACATTGAAATGTACTGGAAAAAATGTCTGGCAAAATCATAAATTACTTTTAGTTTTTCGACTTCGAAAATATCAGGTGGAAAAATTGTGGGGATGTATGTATTCTTGTACATCATCCTTGACTGACACCTCGCCATTTTTATATATATTTCACATTTCTCTTTGAGTTTTCATGTGTTCATGAAAACGTAATAACAATATTACTATAAATAATGATGTGAATAGTATGATTATTTACATTGATAGTTGACAGACATAACATTGATGTACAATAATAACTTATGTACTAGGAATTGTACGTTAAAAGGTGAGGCCTCGTAATCCTCAGTTGACGGTTGTAGGTTAACGGAAAAATCCAGCCTCAGAATCAATAGACGAGTTGAAGCATTTTGAGTTGTCAATTATTTGACACATAAAAAAAACCGTACTATGATTAGGGTGAAACAAAAAGGGGAAAAGTAAAACGTTAGTGGAATACACTTTATCCACACACTTTGTTGGCCGACTGGAAATTACATAGATGCATGAAAAATATTGAAAAATATTCTGTGCCGCTAAATGGTATTCAGTTACCAAACATTGTGGGCTACAAAGAAATGTATTAGTGAAGGATTACTTGCTGTACATGTTTAGCAAATGATGTTTATTTGAAATAGGTAAACTCGCTACAATATAGGTATCTTTTATTTATTAACTTATTGACTGACTGGCACCACTGTAAATATTTATCTTGCTGCGTTCTGGAAAAGACAGAAAAATAAATCGTTAGGAGTGATTACATTTTCAATTAAAAGGTAGACAGCTGGCTGTTATACGATTAAGTTGAAATAAAACGAATAAAATTAAGCGGATTCAGAGTGTGAAATACGTTTCCAGTCTTTTGATTTGAAACCTATATAAATAAATGTCGTTGATTATATGAAAATTAAAACATTCAGTAATCATAGCATGTCTAACAACAAATCCAAAACAATGAGCGCATCTCTTGTTGGCGAAGCTTGCAAACATTTGTTTAAGTATTGATTGTGAAATTGTGTTCTCAAAATAAACATTTTCTTTATAATAGAACAACCAAAATGAAAGATGTTGCATCAAATATAGTATATATGGAGTCAAGTCGAATGGCATGAAAACTAACTTTTTTTTAAGTACAAAACAAAAGCACTACAGAAAATCCTTAAGGCGCTCTCAGAGCGGTGCCTGTGCGAAAGTAGCGATTCACTTTGGTTTTGAATCTCTCGAGATTAAATCCATTTGGAAAAAAGTTCTCAGGAAGTTTATTCCACATAAACGCAGTTCTCCAGATGAAAGAGTTCTCAAACAGTGAAGTTCGAGGTGTACTGAGTTGAACCTCAAAACGATAGACAGCCACAGTGCGTCGCGTATTTTTGTTATGTACCGCTCTTGGTGGAATCAAATGTGCCAAGTCACTTGAACATCACTTGAACATCTTCCCGTGAAAGTATCTATAGAAGAGAGACAAATCTCCAACCTTTCTTTGATGTTTCAGGCTATCAAGGATGTATGTGATGTTCGCGTCTCCAATCAGGCGCATGCCTCTTTTCTGGGTATGTTTGGGTGCATAGCTCCATACATGAGAACAATACTCCAAAGAAGGTCTGATCTGGGCTTTATAAAGCATCAAAAGTTGCTGAGTTTTATAGTTCGGAACAGAGTTCCAAGCTTTTGAGACGCAGCCTTTGCAATTCCAGCGACATGGTTGTGCCAAGACATATTGGTGCCCATTTTAACCTCCAACAAACTTATCGAAGCAGAAAGCGAAATTGCCTCTCCTGACATGATTATATCCGGTTCGGAGACATTTATCTCCTTGGAGAAAACCTATGCCTGGGATTTTGTGGCATTGAATTGAACCTGGTTACTTTCGAAATCACTTCTAGATCCTCAGTAAGATATGCAACCTCCTGCTGCCGGTGACGATGTGCCTCCGTAGCCGATGTCCTGGAATCCTAATGCAATTAAGTGACATGTGTGCTGTCGTCAGCAAAGCAATATATTGGATTCTTGGTTTTTTCCAATAAGTCGTTGATATACATTAAAAAGAGGGTTGTAGACAATATGGATCCCTGGGGAACATCAGGGTGGATGGTGAAAGTATTCGAGAGCTATCCATCGACGGCCACTTGCAGGGAACGTTTTTTCAGGAAGTTGAAGAGCCATACACAGAAATGATCCGACAAGCCATAGCATCGAAGTTTGGCCAGCAAACCCTCATGCCACACACGGTCAAAGGCCTTAGAAATATTTAGCGCAACAGCTCTTGATTCTCCACGTTTCTCGATTGCGTTATTCCAAATATGGGTGACATACGACTAAATAGTTAGTTACCGAACGTCAGCAGGTTTTTTGTATGGCATGGGTGGCGTGGTATAATTACGAGATCCAATCTTTATTTTCATGTGGGAGGTTTTATATAGTATTAACAAGTAAATTTATCAGACCCTGTTCGGATCGACTTCGTATAGACTATACATGGATATGGTTGAAAAAAAGTGTTTTATACATTGAAAGATAGAACTATGAACTACATCAATGATTTATTGGGTACAAATTTGAGAAAAATTTTCTCGTAAATAATTTTTAACAGGATGAGTTGTATAGAGGTGAACAATGTGCTATTTGGAATAGGACCTTTGTCACTGTTCCACACCTTGATATTCTCCAATGGACGTTGAGCGACATTGACCTTTCCGGGTCATCTGAATAGGATATGTGCAGCGTGTTCTTTGAGGCGAGTTTTGATAGCCCGTTCAGTCTGATCAAGATACTTATTGTCACAGCTCTGACAGCTCTTATATATTTCGGATTTTTCATTATTCACCAGCTTGTCTTTAAGGCTACCTAACATTTGTTGAAGTGCGAAAGGAGTTTTGAAAGATACTTTTATATCTAGCTTTCAAAAAGCGAACTAATCCGTTAGTGTGTCTTGGCTCATAAGGAACAGCAATAAACTTTAAATCAGTGTCTGTTTCAAAGGTCAAATACTTACAAAGATGATCAGTAAATTGAAGTTTCCCAATCAACTTATCAATTATTTTTGAATGATATCCATTGCTTTCAGCTATGTCCTTGATAACAGTTTTTTCAATTTCGTATCTTTTTTATTCAAGGGGAGCGTAACAAGCCTATGGACAAAACAGTTCAGAACAGCCATTTTGTGTTGAGGACAATGGTGAGAGCTATCAGTTATATACCTGCAAGAATTGGTATTCTTTCTATAAACATCAAATTCTACAGTAAGAATGGCAACTTCTTGTTGCCATTTTGAGAAAATTTTGAGAAAAGTCATGAAAAGTTTTTGGAAGGAAATGCTCTTAATGGCTGAATGATAAAAAAATAGCAAAATATCCAGAAAAAAGTCGCAAAGAGTTTTTTTGCAATTTTCACAAACATTTATGTGATAACTTTTCAATTTGTCATAAAGTACACTTTGCCCGCTATGTATCTTTTTCATGTTACCATAGATTCAACATATATTGATGGCGCTACCTTCCAGAACAACTACATCGGTCTGTCATATATCTACCCACTATTACAATCCGCGGTTTGTGATTATATAATCACACGTGCCTATTTCTCATAACTACAATTGAAGATTAGATAACGGAAGAGAAAAAAAAGCAAAGCTCCGCTTGAAAATTCTATAAATAGTGTTATGTCATTACTTATGCAGAACGTTTTAATTTTAGCAACTGGAAGTCGCGTGTATCTGTGTCTGTGTTTTGTCTAAAGCGAACAACTGAACTGTTCTTACCGGCCATTTAAAAATCAACTTCGTGCCCATCATATTCGGATCATCTCACCTAGATTGCGTGAGCGATCTTGCATTTTGGCGAAGAAATAACAAAAGATTTGTTGGCGTGTTTTGAAAACTATCAGTTTGAGATATGTATATCTATCTTACTTATGTAATACGTAATTAAAGCTGCATGTGAGATCTTGACGTATCTCGACAATCTTGATATATGTTTTGTGTAAATGGGTGTTTCATGGCCCAGATGAGTGAAGCTGAGGTTTTTTTACAAGTTGAAAAACTACTAATTCCACTACCAGAAGGAAATATTACAAATTATCACTGTAAGTTTATTTATGTAGACTAGGGTTGGATAAAATATGCATTCCTGGAAATATTAGAGTTTCTTCCTTGTATTGGATGGTTTTTTCTTGGATCTTGGATGGTGTTTTCCCTGCCATCTGGAGAACGATGTTGATTATCAACATTGTTTTATCAATTTCAATATTTTTCATTCTTGAAAAGATTCTCTTGGCTTCAGTTGCTCTCATTATTTTGCATGTACCTACTTTAGCATGAAAGACAAATGTTAGTCTCATCTGTAATGTAGGTATGTGTCTATTCCCAAAAAACACATTATTCCTGCATTAAATTGAGGTTCAATATCATATTTCTGCATTCTTTGTGATTAGCTTCGATTTTTGTGCAGAAATTCTTGAAAGGTTGATGGTGTCCCCGTATGACCTAAAGAATAAGTGAAATTTATGAGAAAAGTGTGTGACGAAATATTATTTTCTTTTATGTTGTATGCTGAAGAAGAATTTTGAAAATGTCAAGTGGTGTATACTTCTCCAGAGTGAAACACGTCAAATAAAAAGCCCCTGCGATACACAATGAACTGGATATCAAACTATCCAGGAAAGTGAAATTTTTGGGATCGAAGATAGACAACCAGCTCACATGAAAAGACCACATAGGCAGTGTCTGTAAAAAAACTCAATAGATCCTACTTTGCAATCTCCCAAATGAAGTATTGTCTTGACACTCCCGGCCATCACCATATTATAAACCAATCAAATTGTATAAGAAACTCCCAGTGAAAATAAGCAAATTCTTGACAAACTCAAATTCAAAGTTGCTGTAAAAAAACTTCTGGTGGATAAATGTTATTGTAGTATACCCAAATGATTCCAGTGTGATCTGTTCATAAGGTTTTTAGAAGGATTTCCTGTAAATGTTTTACTCAATATGTTGCTATGACTGTATATTTTTGACAATTCCATATGTGATTTAGTATTTATTTCATTATATTAAGGCTGACAGTTCACATCACTGTGGACAGCACAAACGTGCTGGGCTGAATTTCCTAGTGCATCGTCTTTTGACTTTTCTTCTTACACATGAGAGGTTCACAAAAGAAAAAAGTACAATACAGGAAATAGAAGCCACTAACGGTTTCTCGAGGGATATTATTGATGACATAATAAGGAAGAAAAAGTTTAGGTGGAGAATGAACGAAATCCCGACTTTTAAAAACGAAAAAACTGAGATGAATATATCTCAGTTCCATACCACCAATACACGAAGAACTTTGTAAAGATTTTTAAGGAACTAGGTATGAAGGTGGTTTTTGAAACAAGTAGTACACTACAGAGCCTTTTAGGAAGTCCAAAAGACAAAGTCTGAAATTCACGAAATTGAATGTAAAGACTGCGATGCAAAATATTATGGAGAGACAAGAAGATCTATTAAATCAAGATGTAAAGAACACTTAGCACACCTAAAAATGTGGAAGACCACAAAAATCAGCAGTCGCCCATCAAATTTTGCAACAAAACCATTCCATAGACCTCAGTTCATTAAGATTAGTTAGACAAGTTAACAACAACAGGCACCTAAATGCCTATGAGAGTGTAGAAATAATAATAATATTATGAATAACGATGGTGGACCAATACCTAATAATATACTATATATTTACCTGACTATTGAGGACACCTTGTAAAATTAATTTGAAACTAGTAGATGAGAGGTATCTATGGTATGAATAAGGATAACGTTGTGATTTGTTTGATCTTCCTCTTGAAGATGATCACTTGGTGATCGAAACACGTGTCGAAGTTTTAAAATAACGATTTGGTGTTGGGAAAAAACTTCAGTAATATTCATCATCACACCAAAAATTCCAAACAGTGCATCACAAGTAAAAACTTATTAAACTAAAATTATGCACCTTTTTAACAGTTTTATTATATACATATTATATGCTAGTGAAATCTCTTAATTCTTTCAATGACTCGTTTGATTTTTCCAATGTGATGGTTTTGTACCCAGAATTATTTTCTGCAATAAATCTAGCTGTGGGTAAATTACACAAATTTACAGAGTTCGCAATATATTTTCATTGAAGTCATATAATCAAAAGATTTATTGAACATTTTGTTTGTAGTATCAAGCCAGATGAAATATGTATTATTATTTCAGATTCCTTTCCAACTCATAATTAAAGTCAGTGTTATATAGTTTTATCTTATGGAATCAGTATGTTGCAATTGTGATAGTATACCGATTTTCAATATTCGACTGAATTAGTCGAATATGGAAACTCCTATATTACTGAAAATAGAAACGGATATTTCAAGTTCATGTTGTGGTTCAACATAAAATGTATTGATTATGTAATCTTATCTAGTGTTTTCAAAAGATTTTGACACTTTCCTGGTGGCCGTTCTTAATTATACCATTTGATAAAAAGTCATTCTTATCTTTTATCAATTATTTTCATTGGTTCATTTCACAGATTACTGTGTAATGACAACTTTTTATAATGAGGAACCACTTAAAATTTAACGTAGCTCGACAGTCCAAGAACCACAAACTACTTTCCAAATTTTTCTGGTTTCAAAAACGTATCCGATTCGAGTTTTCTAGAGTGACATTGCATAAAAAGATTCTAACATGTGCATGAGATTTTTATATGGTTCAAGATGTATTGAACTGAACCTTTAAGATCGAGGCCTACTTCTGACATACTTTGCTCTCGGAAAAATCAAGCGGGCTAAGACTTCTCGCATACTTTCAGTTGCGTATCTATAGAAATGTGGATGGTTCTTCCTAAATACAATCTAGCGGATTCAGGTTATGATTGTGTTAACTGTGGCCTTGCTCGTTTCTTTTCAAATAAATTATGTTGTTGATCGATTTTATTATTGTATTTATCATTCAAAATGTGTCACTGAATCCTCAAATCGTAATGAGAGTTAACCTCATTCGGTTACGTTACGGAACCCACTGGTCGTAACGTAACATTTACGCGATCATGTTACGTGTTATTTGTTACAAACTAATTTGAAATTGTTCCAATTATTTGTTGTGTTGTTTTCTATCAATTTTCTCTCAACCTTTCATATTTGTTGGATGCAACTTTTGTTATTTGTAAAGATAAGCCAGTTGAGTTATGGCTGGCGCTAAGCTTTCAATTAATTTCGTTGAGAATTGACGAAAGTTTTTGTTTAAATGGCATTCAAATCATAACTGTTATTGTTCTCAAGTTCTGTTTGCTTCCTCAACTTTTGAAGGAAATTTTTCGGAAAGTACTGATCAAAAGATAAAGAATTATGACACCTTTAGAAAGCGGTTTGAACTCTCTAAAACGATGAGCCACTTGACCCTCCTCGCATTGGAGATTTTGAGGATGACATCTATTTCTAGTAGAGATTGGGAATTGAACCACGAGAGATGAAAATATTACTTGAAAGTGTCCCTTTTGAAAATGCAATTTTCTTCCCCTTCAATTTTTCATATCGTTTTCTGAAAATTTGCAAAGTTTCATATTGTAAATGTACAATGATGTGGGTGCCGCCTAAACTCAAACATTATCGAGGGAGTTATATGGTGTTGTAACCCTCTATCTCCCATCCAGGAAGGTTATCATTTTTACCTGAAGGGCGGTACTTTTGAAGAAACAAGGACAAAAGTTTCGTCTTCTGGAAATGTCTACCTTCGAGAATATTCAAGACTATTCCACAACATAGAAGAGTTTGGAATGTTGAAAGAGAACAAAATCTAGGTTAGTAGACCGTGGTCGTATTCTTATATCTTGGAATGTTGTGGAATAGTTTGGAACACTCGGGAACATCCCGTAACATCTCAGATTATTATAGAATGATCAAACATTCCAGAGTATCCTGGAATGTTCGAGAATAGTCAACCTGAGCAAGGCAAGCTCGTTAGAAAATGCAATATATCATTTGAATATCAGTATTATTCTTGTTGTTTTTGAGTGAGTATCTGAGTGATAAATTCATTATTTTCACATTCAAATCATCTAAAAACAGGCAATTTTTATACTGCGCCATTTGGAGAGTAGTGTACGACCATTAGGCGCGGTTCCCACTGGAGCGATACGATAAGCGATGCAACAGGTGATTCGATAAGCAACCCGATCCTGATTTGACACCGATCACTCATAATCGTGTATACATAATGGAAGCAACAAATCTAGTGCACATTGGAGCGAACGCGATTCTACACCGATACAATTATCGGAGTCGCGTCGGTGGTGGGGGCACAGCTGCCGGGTTGCTTGATTGAAGGAAAGACGCAATATCGTTCGACACGTGTCGGGTCAGCAAGAAGACGTGCAATCCTCTATTTCCTTCGTGAAATTGGTGAAACTGCTTCTCCAATGCCCTTGATACCAAATGTCTGTTCATGTTGAGAGAGCTCACGGGAAACCACTGCCAAACTGTGTTTAATATTAAACATTCAACGGATGTATCCAGTATTTTCTAGATTCCCGTTTCCTCTTTTGCAAGTACCGGTAAGCAAAAACAACGTCCTCCTCTGAGGAGCTCATGACGACTGAAGAAAGCAACTGCTCCGTTGCTTATCCTATAGGCTATCGTATCGCTCCAGTGTACACTGGAGTTTTGCGAGGATAAAAGTTGTTTCGGGCGATAAAATATTGCTCATGTTGCATCACTTATCGTATCGCTCCAGTGGGAACGACACCTTAGAACGGAGTGCGACTTTTTTATTTGCGAGAAGGGCCCATGGTTGCTTTGTATAAGTTGTTTAGAATTGGAAAATGTTTTTTTTGGGAAGTTCTGTCGTGTGTCTGTCTGTCTGTATCCAACGAATATCTATCGGAAAAAGATATTGATTTATAAATTTCACCAGACATGCGGCCCTATTTGAAATCGCGATTTATTGATTTTGAGCGGAAGCGGAAAATGGAGAAATGGTTCCGGCGATTTTCCGACAACCTATCACATCGAATACCTCCAAAACTAATATAGATATTCATAATTTTGTGCTTGTAAATGAGACCTACAGAGAATATAATAATAATACTTTTTCGTCAACATAATAGTACGGAAAACATGAAAGACATAAGATTGTTAGTCGACTATTTCCGAAACGACTGGAAATATCAAAAATTGTCGATATTCCTCTCGACAATTTCTAAAAAAAATTCAGAACATTTTTTTCATATATGTGATTCAATTTTTTTCCAGGAACTATTCGCTAATCAAGCAATTGATTTAAAATATTTTTTTACAAACGAGCGTAGTCGTAGTATTGACATTATTGGTATTCGAATATAATATAAAGAATATTTTTCTCAAAATCAAATTGAAATCGAACGGGTCTACGTTAGGTCGGAGAATTCACTTTCCAATATGATAGTTTGAAGAACGTTTCGGGAAGAAAACTGAGAACAATCCCACCAATTGTGTTGGTCGTAGTATTTACACATGAAAATTACCTGTTTCGAGACGCTCTTCAAGTTCTACATAGTGCTTGCCTTTATATTCACTAAAAAATATTGACTTCATGAGAGTAGGTATCTAAACGAGTTCTCCAGCTGCTATCTACAAATCAAATTATGCCGAATAGCTCGGCGGTACTTACTGCTGGCAGCAATTGAAAATTGAATTTTTTCTTCACGTCAATTAATATCAAACGAAGACCACCGGCCAACTAGTGTGAGAAGCTTTAAACATCAATTAGTCATGTAACAGCCTAGTACTGCAGTATCACATTGCCATTAAAGCGCGAGATAATTATTCTTAAAATATGACAGTAAAAAGGAAACAATTAAACAAATTAAAGAGGGCATTACCCCTCTATATTACGCAAAATCATTACTCGCTGTAATGAATTGGAGAAAAAGTAAACCGACTCGAATGTTTTGAGTTAAAGTTGTAAGCTTGCCAAATATTTTTTAATGTCATGGGTATGGTTACATGAGAAGTCAAGTCTACTGGAATCGGTGGAATGCTTTTTCGATGATCGTATATATTGGCTCTATTCATTAGTATTTAAAGCATTTCCGCCTTTTTTATGTACGTGTCTGCCAACATCTTGATGATTATTGATAATTTTGTTCATCGAAATGTTGCCTGGGAATTGTAAATCCCAGATCGAAAGTAACACAAAATGTGAATCATGTGATTGATTTTAAATCCCGAGAAACCACCAAGGCTTTGTTCCTCGGAATTTTGATGCTGTTTCGGTTGGTTTTAGTAAAAAGAGGGACCACCGATTAACAACTTGGGACCGTCACTCCATGTGCAGAGACGAATTCGAAGAGAAAACGAAACGACTTCGAAGAGAAACGCTGTATTTGCCTTGACTATTAGTAATATACACATAAATCATAATTCATGTGTGTCAATCTTTGCAATTCACAAGGCGATTGTAACAAATGACATAAACTTCCGTAAAACTTTCAAAAAGTATATATTCTTCACTGCAGGAATGAACTGCACGGAGTGCGATACACTTCGTTCTCATGTGTTCCACAAAAAATATGAATGACTCAAGTCGGGTGACCGAGGAGGCCATTCAGTCGCACTCCTTTGTTCTAAACAGCAATTTCAAAACCTGCCATTTGAATGATTAGGCGCACACACAGCAACGCGTACTTTCATTACAATTCACAAGTATTGCGTCAACTCTAGGAATTATTAGGACTGAGACGGTCGTTGCTGAGACCAAAGCCTATCAACGTATCCAGCCTCACTAAACTTTATCATCAACTCGCCGACAATTTTCCCAGAAAGATGTCTGTTAGGATGGACCCGATTTCCACATCATTATTTTTTAATTCAACTATTTTCATCTTTCTCGGAATTAGTTTTTATTAAAAATCGATTCAATATTTGCAACTTTTGGAAAAATTATTGTTGGCATTTCAAACCTTCATATCTACTAAAAGGGTTCATCGACTTTTAAAAGCAAAGCACCAGTGAATGTGGATTTCAGAGCCTTTTTCGATAAGATATTAGTTGACCACCCAACCTATTCAAAAATGGTAGATGTCACTCCGATTTGGAGCACTGACGGTTTTCCAATAGTGGTCAAAACTTGTGGTACTTTTCTGGTGTCCCACTGTGCATATTATAGTTACAGGAAGGTGACAAATCACTTAGATAATAATAAAATTGATATTTCTCGACCCCTAACCCTACAAAAATGGGTGGATGACAGTCCCGTTTAGAACGTTGAAGTTGTTCTGGTCAATATTTGTCCTCCTTTTACCTTCTGGACGTTTTTTATAGCTCACTGTGTATATTGTGGTTGAGGAAGAGGAGGAATTGCTTAGATTATAAAATGAGATATTACTCGATCCCTAAGCCTGAAAAAAATTGGTCGATGACACTCCCGTTTAGAACCTTGAAGGTGTTCCGAAACAGGTCTTTTTTGTACGTTGTGATACGTTTTTAATGGCCCACTGTGTGTATTATTTTTAGAGGAAGGTGAAAAACTACTTGATTTTTACTCATTTCCAACCAGTTTCAAGGCAATATTCCCAAGTTATACCCCAAACCTAATGCTTCTATGCCAACCTGATAAAACTATATCTCTTGTAAATTTCACCAGGAATGTAGTTCTGATATTTTATTGATATTTGAACTTTCGAAATTCCTGAGTTCAGAAAGGTCCTCTCTTTTCGAAACTATTTCTTAGAATGATAATTAAATTACATGTGAATATTTTATGATAGGTCTGACAGATTGCTGCTGGTTCCTGTCTGTCAATTCGATTGAGAGAACAATCGAAGCAATGATCAACCGGACACTGCACAAATTATAAAAGTGACAAGCTATAAAATGATCAAAGATCGTGACCAGGAGATCATTGGAGCCGTAAAAGGCCTTCGACAATAACATTTGAATAAATAAAGAGGCAAGGTCATCAATAGTGCGTACGTGCAAACCGACTGAAACAGTAATAACGATCGTGAACTCTATAAAGCCGGTGAACTGCATGTCATAATTGAAAACTAAATGGTTATTTATTTATAACCGTGAAAGGAGTACGCAAATTAGTGACGCAGACACCTTTTGGTCTTGATCTATCTCGCTAAATATTGCAATATGGTTATAATTACTCGGGAGTGTATAATTTACCGACCGGCGGTCATGTGAACACAAAATCTTGCCTTTGACTCGTAAGACAGAAAAATGGATTTTTCTTCTTCTTATTCACGGCGTATATCTGACATCGATTCTAATACAATTTGGTACATATACGGCAAGTGACAGGTGTCAAAACAGATAAGATCGTTACTTCATTGTTTCAATAAACAAAAATGTTCGGTAATGAAAAGATTCAGGATCTTTTATAATCTATTTCCAGATACAATAAAAACTACACTTCAGTAGCCGATGCATGGAGTCTAACAACATTGGAAACTTCGACTTTTCAAAGCATCTGACATTTGTTTTCCTTAGGTCAGTCGGTCTGAAGTTGAAAACTGAGTGGTCTATCATGGCCAGTCCGGATGGTGTATTCAACACCTTAGTCTACTGCACTTCGCGTGATAGGTATTGACATTCCTTACACAACGTGCAGGGCCTGCCACGAGGCGCCTGAGACTCTAATGCACTTGCTGTCAGCATTGATATAACGCCACCTTGAGAATGCTTGATCACCAACAAGATTTCCGTATTGTCGAGACACCGGTGTTGCCCTACACTCCGGAAAATATTGATTCCATTGTGGGGAATGAAAAGTGCCAAATTTTAATTGGATCTATTCATTCCCCACTCTCAGGCTCATACAAGCCAATAAGCCTGATGTAGTTCATCTCGACCATCATAGTAAGACGATATTTCTCGTGGAGTTTTTAGTCCCGGGTGAGAAGTCTGAATAAAAGAGGAAAAAAAGAAAAAGTATCGAGATTTTCTCCATTTTTCATAAGCTGGTGAGAAACGTTGATAAGGTAACCAATAATGTTAAAACCATCAATATCGATTCTAAAACTCAATTTGTTATATAGATATGCAACAGTTCTTGTGAATACTAAGTACCTAATGAAAGAGGATACACGCATGAAATTTGCCTTTCAGCTATAATAAATCCACTACGACTACTACTTGAACAGAAAAAGGAAATTTTCAGGAGAGGTTAAAAGAGAAAAGATATGTGTGTTGGTTGTAATGAATAAACTCGAAAAACACTCAACCGATAAAAAATGTTTCACATATAGAAAGATATATAGGTGTTATATAGGTGAAATAATGTAATTTGAATTATCAGAAATTTGCCTATGAAAGTCAATTATTCGGTGAAAGCGGCTTATTTCAGAAAAACCTATCAAAATGTTCATGAATGTTGTCCTATAAATAGGGCAGAAAGATGAAAGAGAAATAGGTAACTGTCTTGTGGTAGTTAAACTAGATTTTTTTGTGAGAGATAACTACGTTTTATATTTTTCTCCAGGACAAGACCAGAAAGTTCATGAACTAAAAAAAGTGTGGAGATATTTCGACATACTTCAATACCTGTGGTCAACTGAAATAGACAGAAACAGCCTTTCTTTTAAGCGAAATAGTTTTTCGAATATTTTTGAAGTTGAAAAAGTCTTGTCTCAGAACAGAACTAAAACGCGGATGCCTTGTCGTAGCACCATTATACACTCCCAAATCAGCTTATGTAACCTGTTCCGATTTTGATCGAGTGAGTGCTGCCTGACGTTCGACTATGCAAAACGAGACAGTCCTCACGTAGCAATGCCAATTTTCTAATTCAGAACTCCTGAATCATTAGCGGACGTATCATGTGTTTGTATTTGCCTTCCGCGTGTCGAACTTTGCTCGCGGAATTCCTTCACTTCGCGAGAATTCATAACGCTTATCTCTTCAGTTTGTTCCACTCTCTCGTTCGGTAGTGACGTCGAATGCGTGATTGGATTTTCAGGCGAGGAATTCGCCGGTTCAAGACGGATAGAAATCAGGGGCTGGCCAGTTATATGAGTTTTTATAATGCAGTGTCTGGGGTTATTGACAATATTCCTGGTCTGCTTATGTAAAATTTTCGGTACAGTCCCCACTATGAGGGAAAAATGACACTTCAACTTTTCATTTCCTGCAAATGAATTCGTCGTTTATCATTATTAATTTCACCTATAAAGGAGGTGCCGGTCAGACCCTGTACCCGAAGCTACGGATAGCGCGCCGGCATTATTGGCCATGTTCATTGAGTCCAAAAAGCATGTGCCGTGAGTAGGAGCAATGAGCCAAAATAACAGCCAGTATGATCTCAAGGGAGGTTAGGGAGGGATTGATTCCACCAAGAAACAACTATTTGAACAGTGCGGTCTGGATAGAGTCTGCTGGGTTCGAAGAAACGCTCCTGAAATTTCTACCATTTTATTCATTCTTTTTTGGACGAAATTTGCAAGACAAGTAGTATCTGCTTAGTCTGATTGTCGGATTCAATATCACCCGAACCGTACGAGTGACGAAAGTGGAGAAAGAGCACTCTGAAGGCCTCGTTATATCGATGATAGTCAGTCACCAGCATTTGGTGTCAGGAAACTATGCTCCTATCGCGTGACTAAACACTACTGGTTTGGACTAAGCGTTACTAGGAAGAAAATTTTCATAATAGAACCACGCACAAAAAGTACCAGATTTTCGAAAAAAGTACTAGATTTATACAAAAAGGTTCAGATATGATGAATAATCACATATTATTGAGGTACTGGTACTAGTAATGGTACCTAATACCAACAGAGACAAACAGTTTTTAAAAGTTGGGGCTTGTATGTGCATCCATATGTGATTTCTGATTAAAACTTATTCTCCACGTTTTTGCATTGCGAGTTATTTTATTGGTGAGGCTGAAATTGAAGTGAGAAGGTAATTACCGTGAACTGAAGTCGTTTTGACAAGTGTGATCTTGCCATCGTGATAATGTCAGAGACGAACGAATGAGATTTCAGCAAATGATACCATCCATGAAGGACTATCACAAGAACTGCCATCTTCGACCAGTTGGATCTGATGTACACTAGCCTGATTGACTTTTCTTCATCCACGATAGTGGCGATCAAATGCCATGTACGCAGGTCGAATGTCGAAAGAACACTCAACTCCGTTTTACCTCAGCATCATCTGGAAGGTCTTGGCACGAACCTGAGCGCATAGCCATGATTCTTTGATGACTGGAGCTATGGCGCGATACTTTGGTCGAATTTATGGTCGGTGTTCCATTGTGTCTGCACAATTAGGTGTTGAAGACACCGTTCTGATAAGCCATAATGAGCTCCTCAGTTCCCAACTTCAGCCAACTCGACCTCATGAAAGCTTTGATGAGTCGAGGTCTCCAAAGATGTTGAAGAAAACCCCATGCATCGATTCATCCTTGTGTTCCGCAGAAGTGAAGCGATTTTTGCAGCTTTTATGTAGGTCTATTGTTGAACAGGCTTCAACTCGGTAACAGAGTTGAGATCACCTCGTTTACTGTTGAAAACTGAACCAAGTTCAAGGGCCCTTCAGATAGCTACCTTTGAACGGAATGCTCATTAGCACATTGAGAAGTTACGTCTCTACAGGTGTTTTAATTATGCCTTTTCTCAAACATCCCCGAGCACCACTACTCGAGGTTTTGGAGCTGAGGCCATAAAACTCACGGTACTGTCACTCGAAATCACTTAAAGGCCTGTCGCTATGCAGCTATTAGAAAATTGGTAACCTCAGGGCTTTGCGTTCAAGCAAAATTGGAAACATAATAGTAAGAAGAAGATAACTTAATCTCTAATGTGTATTACCAATATGAACGAACGCAGAGAAGGTTTGTATTTTTGCAGAACGAAGAGGAAATATTGAAATGAAAAAGAAATGGTGGAATAAGAGGGTGAAAATATACTTCAATATTTGGCGAATTCGCCCAGCAAACTTTTAGATTCTCTATCCACCCTGATTTGATACTACTGCATTGAAGGTTGTTTTTCATTCGCTTTCAGGGCGAGGTACCAATTTCATCTGCTTGTGCTTTGTCTTCAAGATCCCTCAGTTTAGTGAATAGGCTTCTGCAGCTGCGTTTACTCTATACTGTTTTTTTGCAGTAAATATTTTAGACTGCAGAAATGTTCAACCTTTTCGATAAAGACATTCTGTTAGAGTTTTCCTTAGTTCCTGCAAAACACTTTCAAATTGCTATCTTACTATTTCTGAAATGTTGGTGAAATTGGGTTGAAAATTTTCAAGCTTTACTTACGGTACCATGGTTGTGCAAAACAATAATCCTCAATAGGCCTAAAAGGAAGTTATGACTTACTGTTCACAAAATTGCTATCAACAACTTTTGAACATGAAGTTCAATTGCATTTAAGAGGTTCAATAACTCCTTATTGATAAGATCACAAAATTTGAAACTGATAAAGAAAATCTTTGAGTAATCACCATGGGAATTCTTTAAGACACCCATCTAGGTAATCTAACTGCTGAAATTCCATTATAAGGTCAGAAATCAAGCACAGTTGATCGGTCGCTTGGTCAGCCCTGAAAGGAAAAGACCATGCAAAGAAAGTGATCTGAATCCCTAATAATTTCAAGGACTCCACCGAGAACTATTCTTTCATGTAGGTACTTCAAACTCAAAAGCTCAAGGCCTGTCAGCTGTTGGAAAAAGCAAAACCGTGGAACTTCAGAAGGATAAAGTAATATCGACTGAGCAACTTTGTTCTTCCCCGAGAGTTCCGATGATCAGACGTTACTTCTTGTAAGTGACGTCCGGTATCCAGATGGTACAGGTGACTTCCATTTGAAAGCTTTACGATCTCTCTATGATCCCTGCATCGATTCCTTGTGGATGAACTTGGTCAAGTAGCATGATTTATAAATATCAGCTAGTCCATGGAGTTCCTTTTTTTTGTAAAAGAGTTTAGATCATCTTCTGATGATGATAACTTGGTGGTGGTGGTGGTGGTGGATTGTCAAAACGACAAGTGCTTGAAACAAGTGTTTTTGTTAGAAATAGATATGTCAGAGGTTTGTGTGGCTCAATTAAACAAATGTTTTTTACTGCGCATATGGTGCCTCTGCAACTTTTGAAAGCAACAGATCTATTCGTAGCCTGTTTTAATGGCAGATATGTGTTCTACAACTTATAAAATGGGCAGACTGGAACATCTGACGCAAAATAAATCCAAAACAAGCACTTTTCCTAATCACCAGAAATGCAATATTCTTCTCGACGCGCGTTCAAAATATGTTTTTCCGTTAACCAGCTATCGCACTTCTACGAACGACAACCCTCAGAAGTCGAAACTTGTGCGACCTAAGGATTAATGAGGTCTTATCATCGACTCACACATCAGCGGATTGACTGAGTAAACAAAGCACCCACGTCGAACCGCCCGACTACCGACCAACCAAGTTGGCGTCTTCAGGAAACAGTTATAAGAGGAACATTTCAGTTTCACCTAACATTACAACATAAATATGAAATTGATACAACTTCTATACCAAACTTTTACATATTCTATTCATTCGGATACAACTAAAACTAATCGGACGTATAATTAACATCAATATTATCATGTGATTATAGGTGACTAATTATCATGAAACATTATATTGATAATGTCATGTATATTCAAATATTTCAAATAGATTCTCAGTATCAAGAAGATTGTTCTTTTGAGTTCTGAAAGTACGTTCGTTGTTAATTTCTAGTTAGACCTCCTAGAACATCGATTTGGCAATTGTGCAAATGTCATCTATCAAAACACATTGCATAATCTCAGGCTTTTGAATAATTTTCATGTCCCGTTAAATATTTGGAGTGTATTCAGAAATAGAAAGTCTCATACGTGACTTTATTTTTAGTACCTAATAAAAAACAGTCACATGAAATGCTTATTTTCGATGTTGATTGAGTAAAATTGGAATAGTCGTTGTTTTCATTTAACTTTGAATTCGTTTGAAACAAGTTAATGCTTCATGTCAAGAGTGATATTATGTAATATTGCATATTACATTCGGTAGATCAAGCCAGCAAATCTCTATAATTCATTGAGATGAAGAATGGTGGGCACGCCTCTGATCCTAATAAAGAACTTACAGTTGGCACAAGGTAAACTCCCATAATTTTTCAAACTATTCGTCTGCCATCAAATGGATCACCTTCAAATGTGAAAGCTCGGCCTATCACAAATTACAGAGCGCATTTTCTTTGAAAAGTGGTTACCTTTAAGTAGTTTAGACCACTGATTGCCAGCTATTAAGTTTGAACAGGTTGTTATAAAAATAAACAAAATTTCCACGCAACCTTCGTCTCAACTATTTTGAACAAGGTCAACCCATAAATCTGCTGATTTCTATTTATATTTCTATTTTCTTTTGCCGCATTTTCAGAGTAACGACCTTTCGTGAATTTTTAGCCCCATTCACTGATGTAACAAAACAGAGAAAGGTGTCAACGACCGTTCGATCGGACGTAAAGAGGGCGTTACGGGGTTTTATATAGTTAGTTGATATTACGAGAATGGTAGCTAGGTTTCTACCATTGCACGATGAACAAATTGTTTATTCAGCCAAATCATAAGGAAGAAACTGGTAATTTTGTTATTAAATTACTTTATATTGAACATGTTTTACTCATAACAGCGAAAAACTCAATCTAATTAACCAAGATGTCTCAATCATCTCTGATGGAAAAGGCTATCAACATTGAGATTAGAGACCAGACTGACCATGCAGGGATATCGATTTCATTACAAGTGATCAAACTGGAGATGTCACACATGTATGTTGTCTGCAATTGAGCCAGTTATTGTCTAGCTTCCTTTTAGAACTTTTCCGATTTGTTTCACTTATGTCACACATGTTTGACGTCTTCAATATATCTAAAGTACTCTTGTGTTGCTTGTCTACAAGTTTCTTTCCTCTCAGTGGACATCAAGGTCAACCCGATTATTATCTTGCTTTCTTTTAGAACTTCTCTGTTTCGTTTCAGATTCATATAAACTATTTCTGCAATGTGACAATCTGCCACAGCTTCGCAGATAAGAAGCTACTAGATGATACCCATACTAAATAAAAGCAAGCAGATTGATTGAACAGACATCATCATAGAGGAAATGGATATGCGGTCTGAGTTCCTACCTATATCTGGATTTTACGACTCAAAGTCAGAGTTGTCCTTTCGCGAGAAAATTCTCTGAGAATTTCTAAGGTTGTTAGTCCATTTGAGTTATCATCAACCATGCTGGAAATCACGATCAGCAATATTCTCTCTTGGAATGATATACAAGGCACATATTCAATATATTCTGGAATACTTCCCACACTACATGATTCTATCAGGGAATGTGTAAAAAGTGGCATCAACATAGGAACAGCTACACGACAGATTGATACAATTTTGTCAATAGTTCAGGTGTTTCAGCTCACTTAGACTGTTAGGACGAAAACTCAAAAGGTCCGATACGCCCATCAATTTTGGCATCTAGCAATAACTATCAATCCTGAAAACAATGATGAGAAACGATCTTTGCTTGAAGTCCGTGTAGACGGAAATGTATTTTTATCCACTGAAGAGAACAGCAAATACTTAAATCTTCTACCAGATACATTTGGATCTGGAAAGTTACAAAAGCCTCTGTTACGACAACAGGATTATTCAAAATCTCAAACTTCACGAAGAGTAAGGCAGTTTCAAATGATCTGCGCCGAAATTTCGTCGACGGTTTCAGTATGATTCAACCCTTTTTTCTAACCGCTACCCGACACTGTCTACAGTAATCGAATGTTTTACTATTAGGAGTGAAAACAAACTAATCTGTGATATATCGGAAACAATATCATGAATGGCACTATTCTTTTCATTCTTTATCAAACTGGGGCAGGACTATTGTATTACTGTTCAGCAATTCTAGCCATGCGATTCTCTGTTGAGGAAAACAAATGAAATGTGTGAGCGCGTTGATGTATTTTTTCTTGTCGCATGTTATAATTCAGAGTGTCTTGTGTACAGTAGAGGAGGGTTTTCGGACATTGATATGTACTCAATATGGGAATCGAATAATACTTTATTTTTCATATTAGGATAAGCAAACCTCATTGAAATTTCTCTGGCAGTTCAGATTTTAAAGATGATCTAAGTTGCAAAAAAAAAGTTACGAATTATGTCGAATCTCAATATAACGAATCTCAATGTATAATTAATCAATTTACCTTTTTTATGGTCCACAGTAGCATGAAATAGTTGTTCCTCATTAGGAATTGAGTAGGACTCCCGGCAAGACAAATTTGATTCAAAAAGTTCCATAGCCACAAAAACCAGACATCAATTCTCAAACCCTCTAGTATATTACATATCCATCTGCCTAATTCACAACACAAATTGTAAGTATTTCAAAATCCATAAACAACGACCGCAATTCTCAGATACACGAAACTACATCTTTACAATCTACAAACCCTTAACCGCAGTGATCGATTAATATCATACACGTGCATCACATTAGTTTGCGGCATTTGAGGTATTACTTTGAGTGAGACATCCTGATGTTACTACTGAAAGGGTCGTACAAGCAAGTAACCTTAACCTACAAACAAACGACATTTCAACTTACAATTCTCAAACCCATAAATTCAAAATTCATCCAACCTTAACTCTCATACCTATAACTCATAAATTCACAACAAATCTCGCACCAGAAACATTACAATTGATACGTCCATGAGCTGTGTGGCACGTAGCGCCATCCTTTGGAAACCACACGTTGTTGGTGTTCAGATCATCCAATTCAGGCCAAAAGAAGTTGGTAATCGTTGACCTATAGTGCTCGCCGTTGACAGTGATGGCCTGTCCAACGTCGTACTCAAAGAATTATGGACCGATGACGCCATCAACCCAGAGTCCACACCACTTTTTCGGGATGCATTGGACGCTCTTGGATCTCATGTGGATTGGTATCGTCCCAAATTTGACAATTTTGTCCGTTCACGTACCCATTCATATAGAAATGGGCTTCATCGTTGGAGATGATTTTTCGATGAAAATTAGGGTCAGTTGCCCCCATGGATTGGACTACCTATCGGGCGCGTCCCCAGGTGGCGGATAGGGGAACGGCCAGAGGACTGGAGGCCCTGTCCGGGAAGCCAATTTAGTTTTACGGACGGGGTCGCCGGACTTCTGGTCAGTGGCAGAAATAAGTAGGGCGAGGGGAACTGAAACCCCAAAAAAACTTTGCAAAACATGCCACCGTGGACCAGCCTACCCAAGCTAAGGTCACGAATGATCCCCGTGGGGAACTGGGTGAAACCTCATTGTAATCAGCCTACCTCTGGTAGGCTGATTACAAAGAGGTCACCTCTGGCAGAGCCAGAGGTGACAACTCTTCCCTCCCTCCCTCACTTGTGCACCTCCACGGAGGGAACCCCAAGGAGGCTGAAGAAGCCGCGCAACGGCAGTAATATCGCTGCACCTTCCAAAATCTTCGCGGAGGCCACCGTGAAACACCTCAAGGTTGTTAAAAAGAGTGTGTTCGGCGAGTCTTGGTCTTCACCTGCCAATATAAAGGAAATCTCTCCTAGTGACCTGTTCACCTTCCTGAAAAGGACAGGATGGACGATGACCTAGGAGGACAACTCCTCGGGAGGATTTACAATGTGTCACATGTGGCCTAAGTGCTGTGAGTCACCACTCACCCTCCCAGATACAGATAAGGTCAGTTGCCAAATGATCCAGAGCCCATTCAGCGAACACACGTTGTTGTCTATGGTCGTTTACATTCAGTTCCTGGGTCAGTTGAATTTTGTACCGGTGCAGGCCCAAGACACGGTGCAAAACTTGCCAAGTTATGGTCTGCGAAAGACCATAACTTGGTCGCGTCGCTCACAGTTTTTGTGAGCGACGCGAAATCGACTGTCTCGGATTCTCCTGCAGATTTTCAGCGGCGATTTTTCCGGTAGATCTTGCGTTTCGGTCGACGTACGGGTGTTGATCGATTGTTTACTGAACCAGTGAACTCAAATTCATCCACCACATTGCGAATAGTTTCCTCGATAGGACGATTGGATTATCATCCATTTTGATAAAACAATCATTATTTTAACGTGTTGTTGAATGCAAAGTCCATCCAAGGTGGTTTGTCAAAACAGACTGAATAAATGACAACTAAATTGACAGATGTAACTTCAACAAGATGACCGTTGTCAATTGTCAAAGTTCGGAAGTTCCTGTTGGAAAACAAGCACTGCTCCCAGAACCAAGTAAACTCATTTATAACTGTAAAACTGGTCTCTTTTTATATCTAACGGGGTACACTTTAATTTATACAACATGAATTCGGGTAGAAATTCGCGGGAAATTTTCTCGTGAAAATTTTCTGGTCTTCGAAATGGGATATGTACATGTGTGTACCCTGTTGGATATAAATAGAGACCAGAGTTAGGACTTAGTTTTCATCATCTCCTGAAGATGCCAACTTGGTTGGTGAAACGCACGTCGAAAAGAGTATTGCATTTCCAGTGATTGATAAACGTGTTTGTTTTGGCATTTAATCGACGTCAGACGTAACATTTTTACTTTTTATTAAAAAAACAAATACAGAACCTCTTCTTATACCTCTATAAGAAAAACTCAAAATTACTCAAGATTTATTGTGAACGAAGAATCATTTCGTGGAAAATAAATACTGTGTAGCAAAACATAAAACGTTAGTTTGAAATTTTATATTAGAATATTTGGAAAGTTCGAGCCCCTAGAACAATTATTATGTGTGATTCCATGTGGTGATATAATACCATTTTGTGTGAAATGATTTGTTGAGAAGTAATTAGAGTTACAAGCTGATAAATGTGTGATAACGGATGTTCAATAATAATTCCATAAATCAAATATGCTCTGGACTGAAATCGAAGATCAGATGTCAGATATATTTATATTTCTATTACATAAACATACTTCCTGTTGTTACAGTTGCTAAATATGCCATAGATTTAACGCGAATTTGAAACGTGTAATATAGATGATACTCGGTTATAGTATTTTTTCCTACTTGTTACTTCACCTAATAGATTACCCTGAACATACATTCAAAATTGTTTTTATCCATATTTTCTAGTAATCTCAGAAAAATGATCGTTTCCATAATGAAATTGTTAATTGAAGGATGTTTCTAAAAATGGTTTGATTTAAATCCTAATTGATTAGGCATCAGTTGCTTTTGGTAGAACCGATTTAAAACACTGTTCAGATATGAAAGCTAGTTTTCAGGTGATTTTGAAATCTACCATAAAATATATGGGTAAAGACTGAAAGTGTATGACAAAAACTAAAAGTTACTTCGTACGATTTCAGTATTGATACTTTCAAAATAACCATATGTTATGAATTGAAAAGAAATAAATCAGATGCACCATTTTGAAACATTTGATCACTTAATCTCTAATATCTTCTAATATCTAACCAGATTCAACTTCAAATATAGTTGTTATAAATCAAATGAAACGTTTATGAACCATTGAGATAATGATCATTTATCGCCTCTGCCAGTTGGTAGGCCTTAATGTCTCTCTCAGTTCATGCACTTACCGCATCGTAAATAAAAGGGTCAGATCTGAGATACTGTTTCTGGAAGCTCTTCAGCTATGGGCAAAACATTCAGATAAAATTGAAATACATGGTAGAAACACTGGAAAAATGATTTTCATCACCAGATGTTTGGAGTGCAAATATGAAAGATGCAGATAACTGAGGTCGAATGTAAATCTTTAGTCAGGGAAGCTATAGATTACGCTGTAGACGACCCCTCCCGATATAGAAGGCCCCGACACTCTGTCAAATGAGGCCCCTATGTCCTCCGTTAACAGATGAATAATATCTTCATCTATCTCACCCCAGCCAGGTAGGGGTATACAGCGAAGGGCGGTATGGATGTCTAAGGACTTTCATGCCACCATCAAACATCAGTCGTGACCCATTTGTCTTTCTGACAAACTTCAGCTGAAAGGGGAAGGGAGCCAGGCTTCAACTTGAATAAAATCAAGATGGTTAACGTCGAATGTAAATCTAACTTATACTTTAAATACTAACCTTCACGATTTTTGTGTCTGTAACAAATTTGTAGCTCTGAAAGTAATGTCCAGGGAGTTCCCGAAATATAAATATTATATTGAAATATTCTTCACCATGAAAGTTTACCAGACAGGTTCACCTCGTTTGTTCCTGAATTCACGAAGATCATGATGATATCTCAAGTCAGCTTTGGGTCTGATTGAAGTGCGGTGTTAGAGGATACAACTAGCTGAGAAAATTCATTTATACGTTCAAGATTTTTGCAATCACTTCACTAAGGACTCTTGTGATCAGAACAACCTCTTGAACATAATAGCTTAATTTCTTCTCTTGATCTCTCTAAGCTCAAGAGATTTGACAGGGAAGGAAAGAAGTTATATGCGAAGTTTGGATTAGCATGGCTCAAAGTGAAAGTGATCCATTCGATGTTTTCTGGCTTCTCGGCTGTTTTTTTTTATTCGGACAAATACTGAGTGAACTGAGGTGAATATTCTGGAGCCAACGATTAAAAGTTCATTATTTCAAGGTTATATCTTTTGCTCACATTTCGGTAAACCTACCTTTGTTGTTTGTTTTACTTTTCATTCTGCGGTCTGTAGAAATCTATGCTGATAGAAATGAATTATTTCTTTCTAAGGTATTGAAGTGCCAATATATCATAGAATATCTGACCTGACTATCCAAAGATTGTCCGTCCTTCAACTTCGTAGAGGTTAGCAGAGCTGTCAGTTGAGTGATCCACTGTGGATTATAATCATTTAGGCTTATGGCAGGACATTACCAATTAAGCTACGGTATTAGCGAAACCGTCTAGAATAAAAAAAAAATTGTGAAAATTGTTCAATCATTACCATGGACACTATGGATAATCTCATTCAATTCCATCAAGTACCGGGTCAGTCTATTCATAAGGACACATCACTGAAAAAGTCGTATTCAAGTGACTTTTGCAGAATCTTGCTCATGAATCACCCACCCACCTGGTGATCCAATTGGGAAAGGCTATTTTCACCTACGGAGAGTTATTATGCCATTTTCATGCAACTGCCATTTGGTCCATGACCCAATGACCAAAACTCGCTTTTGCTCAAGTAGGTAGGTATCTTGCCCCCATAAATCCGAATGGAAGTATTTCACTTCTGGAAAATACTAATAGAATTATCGTACCTACTTTGAGTATTGGTTTCTGACATGTGACGTTCAGGATGTCAAACAACTGATCTTCTTTTAGTCCCTCTGACAACAAAAGCAGGAAATACCCTGGCGTTAGGAAGTGGTAACAGTTTCAAATATGCCATCTCTCAAGAGTTATGGAAGCAACTTCCCTAGTTTTTGTAATCCGCTAGATCATTCGATAGTTATCCGCTGAAACTGTTTCATCGAGTTCCAATCTTTGCAAAAGCTTTCCGATCTCGTTCAGATCGCGCATCTAAACAAAGATGATTTCATCCGTAGCACTGTTTTCGAATCTTTTTAATTAGGCAGTGAGATAAATAGTGATACTGCAACAGATTATTTATAAAAAAATTAACGTTATCTTTTCTATTATCAGACATTCACCCATACTTTACAAGGCTGGTTATGTCATTCGATACGATTTTTTAGAGACTATGTTGAAATTTTGGTTGCAAAGAGTACGGACACTATTTTTTCTTTGATTGTGGGAATTAGTTCAATATTAGAAAGGTAGTGATAATTATAACTGATAGATAACCAAAAAATAATAATAAGTCTGATGTAGTCTTTCATGACAATCAAAGAAGGATTATATTAGTTGAGAAATTTTCATCTCCGGGTGAGGCGAATATCGTCGAGACCATTCTGTTAAGATGGTAGTTCTGCTTATTGGAGGCAGCAAAAATATTGGCCAGAAAAATGGAGAAGGCTATCATCTTCGGCTCATTGTGTCTGCTCAGGAGACATAATTCTCGAACCCAATGATCACCTACCTTTGGTGTGGGAACTGATGATTGGTTGATGATGCTAGTGCGCTCTTCGAATGTACTTGGGTCAGGGCCAGCACAGTTCTTTCGACAAAATAATAATATCAATAGGGATAATGAAAATTTTGATAAAACGTGTAATGGTAATAATATCCAGCATGAATCAAATATCGAGAATTTCTCCTCGAGCCCCGTAGGCTTCAAATAGATCAATCTACTAAAATGATTGTTCTGAATATTGGAGTCCTTTGTGGAATAATCTCCTCTCTACTGTCGACTCTCAAGACGCACTAAAGCAGAAATCTTGGCCAGACAAATTCAGACAGTTGTTGTTCTTGTCTCATTCTCGAAGTCAATGATCACTTATATCACAGAGTAGGAAGTAGTCATTGGTGACCTCTAGAATGTACCAGGGCTCAGGGCCTAACCAGAACAACGTTCAAGGGAAATGATAATAAAATATGATGATGATGTTGATTGGCTCAGATGCAGGGCCTGCTGGTGTCTTATGCATTTTCTGTCGATATGTTAAGTATATACAGTCTCAAGCTATATTTATCGAAATAACGCAATCCTAAGTCATTTATTACCACCTACGGCACTTCTACAGTAGTGACAAGACACCGGTGTTGTCTTATGCTCCGAGAATCTTGAAACCATTGTAGAGAATGAAAAGTGTTGAATTCATTGGAAGCGTATACACGAGCTGATGAGCCTGATGTCCTACTGGACCATCAAAGTAATATGATATAAGTCGTGAATTTTTCAGCTTCAGATCAGGTTAGGTTAGTGTACCGTCCGAAAAGGGAAAGAAAAAGAATGAGATATCGAGATCTTCTCTTCGAATTTTGCAGACTCTGTTAATTGCTGGAGTCTCTGTTGGAGTGACGCTCTTTTTATTCTCGAATAACAAAGTTATGCTGGCTTGCTGCACTGAGTCAGAAATCTTGGCAGCATAAATGTAGAAGGCCATTACGCCTATCACAGCACATGATTCTATGACCTAATGATCTCTCACCTCATGGTGTGAGAAGTGGTTATGATCTCGGCGCGTCCTATGAATGTATTTAATAATAACAACAGTATTTATTCGCGGCCATGAGGAAGCAAAAACCGGAGAATTTCTGACTACTGTAGCTGCCCGAGCAGCCGATGAATTTGGTTTAGTTTTTGACCACAATTATGTCACCAAGTTGGAACCTGTTCAGCAGAAGACCCACAACAAAGCCGCATAGATTACCTTACTCCCGCGGCTACACAAGGGCGCAAGGGATCTTCTCCAACAACATTGAAGAATTCGACCTATCCGAGGTGCCGAGTTTATTGGAACTACTGATTTCAGCTGATAGCCTGATGTAGTTTCATCGATCACCTAAGAAAGACGATATTCGTGCAACAAAAACCGCCTAAATAGATAAAAAGGCAACCCAGAAACATATACCGCAAAGAATTCGAGAAACTATCTGTGCATATAAGCCATATAATTTCGATCGCAGATATTCACAATGTTCCTTTCTGTTCAATTTTTAATTCATAAAAATCTTGCAGAGAATGGTTTTGATATAATTTCATATTTGGGTTGAGATTTTGTATTTGTTGGGAAGAATGACATATCGAACAAGAAGTTTCAAACTCATTCAAATATAAAGAATTTCCATTGAAGAAAGCATTCTATGGGTTATTATATGATACTTCCAAGCTTTCGCTTTCACCATCCAAAACAATAAAAACCGAGTCATCGGCAAATAATGGATCCGTAATGACTGCAGGATCAATATCATTGGTGTAGCATGTAAACAGTATGGTTCCGAGGACCGATCCTTGCGGTACCCCGACTTCGACTTCATGTCTATCTACGGCAAAAATATGTTGAGAACCATGATAAAAGTTATGCACGAACGCCATATGATTCGTTTTTATAAGACGTTTATGATCAAAACAATTAGATGCCCTACTGAGTTCTAGAAATATTTCAGGACATTCTTTTTTTTACAGGTTCTCTGTCATATTCTCATGATTGGTAACCATTTGTAGACACAAGTGGTAGGTATACCTTTCTGGTCGAAACCTAAACTGGGACGATGACGATATTCTTTTTTTTTTTTAAACTTTTCAAAACGAACTAGAATACAATACTCAAAAATCTTTGATGTTACTAAAATTAGAGCTGTTGTCCGATAGTTTTCGATAAGTTTTTCGACCCCCTTTTTAAAGATAGTACCTAATTGCCGTGTTTATTTTGAACGTTTCAAGAAACTAACAAATTGCTTCACGAATGTGGTGGAAAACGATCATCTTGTCCAATTTTTCAGTATTTGCAATGAGTGACTTTTTATCATTTACTGTTTTCATTACATCAGCATAACTGAGATACAAGCCGTGTCTGAGTAATAATTGACACTCGTTTATCGAGCTGCTTTCAACTGTATTGAACTGGAAAAAACATCAAAGGAAGGGAAACGATCTCACTTGATTAGTCATATTATTTATTTCTCTAGGTTATTCATGCATATGAAATGAGTGATAGTTTTAATGTTAACATTACCGATATATTTTCAATATGTTGCACCAACAGAAATGCTATTTAATCGCTTGCTATATTTCAAAAACCTAACTTAGCCCAATATTACTCTCTTTGTTTTACACTGATATGCTGTCAGTTGTTGGTTCTCGAAAACTATTTGCACAATCATCTCACTCTAGATAGATAATGAATTTGTATCAAAGAGATTGAAAGAGTGCTGAATTGGTGTTCGAGACTATGACTTAGAGACGTTTGATTTTTTCTGTAACTGGGTTATAGATAAAATGCCCTTAGAGCCATATTCTGTAACTGAGGCAAGTGGATTTACGTAATTTTATGTTACCATATTCTTGGCCAAAGTTACATTTTGACAATCCCATTATAGACTTCAATAACACTTCATATCCATTTCCCCTCTGCTATCACACAACTCTATTGTATATAATCGGTTGTAATTCGGTTATTTACAAATAAATGATTTTCGTAAAACTAATTTCAATTTCTGATAATATTTTAGTCTCCATTGAAAAATGTTAGGTATTTGACACTAAAATCATACGTGTCATATTCGGACAAAAATATCAGAAAGTTGAAGATAAGTAGATAGGAGAGGTAAGATAAGTATGGTAAGGACTTGAAAGAAAATCTTTTTACTAATGTGATGGAACTGGCCAGTATTTTACACTTGATATTTTTACAAAACCGCGCCACGTGTTTCGCTTCTTCAGGTGTGTTCAGTACTGAACTCAAAACGTTATTCATGTGTTACTCAGTACTTTTGAGAAAATTCCACTATTCCCGAATCACAATACAATATAGAACAAAATTAGGCAGTGTATAAAATTATATGACGTTTCCCGATATCTACTTTCACATATTTCCATTTATGTGATTCAATTGGCCGATACCTGATAGAAATCAAGTATCAGACGAATTTAGTGAGATTCTCACTGAACGGTACACGAAACCACAACACGTGTTTCACTATGGAGAAGCTTCTTCAGATCTGTTCATTCTGAATGTATATACACGCTCGAAGAAGCTATTGCAAAGTGAAGAACGTGTTATGGTTTTGTAAACTGTTTGGTGAAAATCTCATAATAAATTTTTACTTGAATACGTTATCACTGCTTATTTTCTGAGAAACAGGAATCATATCTCACATAGCATAATCCAATTGTCAATAGACTGGTTGGTGTATTTTATTTGACTTTTCTCACGTATATTCGAAAAATTAATTTTATAATATGTTCAACTACTCTTTAATTATTGCAATTTGGTATATTTTCTATGAATACTTCTTTCCATTACTTTCATAGTAGAACTTTCATAGACGATTAAGTTTGTTGCCCTCTTTTATCCAGTGGCATTTGCGTTTTTTTTTATCTTTACGTTTGAGAATCTATTAATTTCGAATATCTTCCAAAAGGAAATCATAGATGATCAGTGATATTAGAAGAAAATCAAGGGTTGTTGTGAGTTTTACAAATATTTCAATTCTTTACTTCTTGCAGATGACCATGAATTTTACAGAAAAACTAATTATGTCCAAGATTTCAGCAAAGTTAAAATGTGATAGAAATCACACGTTAAAAAGTAAGACCTCGTTAGTCCTTGGCTCGCACAAGTTTCGACTTCTGAGGGTTGTTGTTTGTAGGGGTGCGACAGCTGGTTAACGGAAAAACAGACAGATTTTAAACAGATAGAGATAACCTTCAAAAATCAAGT
>NW_019289443.1:108348-163792 GCF_000500325.1 Leptinotarsa decemlineata
CCAACTTCGGTCTACTGCTCTTTTTATAATTAAGCTACATCTAAAACTTTCAAGTTAGTTGAAAGCACATTCTTCTGGGTAACCTGTAATCTTATTTTCACCCTTGTTTTCCATTAATTTGACTATATTTCATTTGATTCGTCAGCATCACACCATAATGATATGTCACTATACACAAGCTGATAATATCAGCTTCGGTGGATTTTTTGTTTATTCTAAGCTCTGTATTTTTTTTTTCGCTATTTATGAATAAACATTATTATTATAATCATTATTATTATACTTCATATGACTTTAAGAGATTAATGAAACGATTTTCTCAACTGTATGAAAATGAATATTATTTGTTAGGAAAGAATAACCTTTGGAATATTCCTAAAAGTTTTCAATACTTCTTTACCAATTCAATTGTTTCATAAATAAGTACCTCTGCGTCCTTTGTAAATTGCATTCTGTAGATACGAATGTTTGTTATAAAATCTCGATAAAGTTGAAAAGTTATTTAAGTTACGTTCTATAAATATCAGAAGGCATATCCTACAAAGATTGCAGTAAATTTGCATATAAAAATATTATAGAGGAAGTTTTGCTAGCTCAATAGACGGCACTGGTATGTTAATTTATGACAAGATCTTCGTGGCAGAGGTGACAGAAAGAAACAATGTTTATTGATAATTTTGGCACTCAAATTGTTCAATTAGGTTGTGTATTTTTTACCCTTGTTGGAAATTTCAGTATTCATAAGATTATTTATTACTAAAACGGCGTAAAATATGAAACATTCAGGCGTAGGTATATATGAAATTACAGAATTTCAATGGAAGATAAAAAAATTGGAATGTGTTTTCTGCACGAAAGATTGATTACTTGTATTTATGAGGCGAAAAATGAAGCTATTTAGATTATTGTCAACTTTGCAGAGCGACACAAAATAGTCCATTTCATTTAGTGATAAGGCTAGTGTGTACGTGCAAACATGAAGGTAGTCCGTTATTTTTTTATTGATAGGAGTATAATTTAAATGTGACGAAATATGCATCGAATGGAGCAAATTCAGCGGCATGTAGTTCATCAAGGTTATTTCAGATATATACATTGTTTATTATATAAATACATTCATACGATATGGTCACTAACCTAATGATTCATCTGCTCTCTATACAAGTTTGCAATGCATGTTACAAGAAAATTACGTTCATTGTCACAAAACTCCTGTCTGTAGATCAGATCTGTCGAGCTGCAGGAACTAACTCACGGTATATTTCAATCCGCCACTTCCACAGGATGTCAATAATCCCAAAATTTTTATATCGCATCGTCTAGTAAGATGTCATATCACTTCAAATTATCTATACAGTAGTTTTTGAATTTCGAAATTGTGACTAATAGTTCTGTAAAAATATAAATCTGAGAATTCGAAAGCTAACCAAATATTCAAACTGATTGCGGATAAAATGCAACATTACTAACCATAACATAAATTGTCTAGAAGAGTGAGCCAGGGAAAGTACGAAAGATAGATGCACTGAGAAAACCAACATTTCGAATAAAACTTGAAATTTCGATCTCTCCAACTATTCTGCACAGTAGAATTTTGCAACTGTACGTGAGAAAACTACTTCCCTGGTTCTTTGGAAGAAATAAAAACCTATCCATTTATTCCTGAAGATGTCAATCACCCGCATAGGCGGAATGTTGAAATACACTTACTAGAATTGTTCATTTTTCCTAAACATAAACTTCTAAAAATCAGTTAACGTTTCCAGGTGGTTGATTTTATTGGTTTAACGTAAAAACGGTCATGATATCAATCTCAAATTCATTACTAATGGAGATAGCTATCAGTCTGCTGAATATCAGTGTGTTCAATCCATGTGTAGGAAAAACGATGTCCAGTAACACAAACTTGTTTTCACCGCAGTTTCTTTAAACTTAGCTTCTTCTTTCGTAAAAGGTACAGCGATCTTGCTGACGACACCAAGCGTGAACGGTTGCGATAATTTAACGAATGATTGGTCAACTTCATGACTTTATAAAATATTCACAATCCATCGACGTGAAAGTGTTGATGATTACGATAGGCAAATAATGAAATAAAAATCAGGATCGCCATCCTTGCATTATTGCTAAACAATCAATCATTAAAATGTTCCGATAAAACAATAAGCCTGAAGGAAACGGTTTGCTCCGAATGAGTACGAAAATTGTTATGGTGACCTCGTCAAATGGAAATGACTGATTCTAAAAAAAGACTCTGGCAGATAATTTCTGCTTCGCACGTAAGAAAAAACCGGAATTTTCGCGGAACGTAAAAGGTGTTGAAGATGGCCTGCTAAAATACCTCATTATAACGCTTTTGCAGTGAGATATAATGAGGAGAAATGAAAATTTTGGTGTACACGTTTCGTCATGCCAATTTTCTTTGGTCAATTCATATTATACCAAAGATATTTATGATGAGAAAATACCTGCAAAACTCATAAAGGTGTATTCATTCGTAATGGATGAACTCAAAAATTACTCAACGGATTTTAAAAATTCCGTCACCTTCAGAAAACTAAATTATCTTCGAGAACCATTGTTTATGTTTAATGTGAAAAAATTGACAAAATATAACCCGAAAAAAAAGTGTTTCGCCTGTAGAAAGCTACTTTATCAGCAAGTATTATGAGCCGCATATTTTATATAAAAGTTATCATTTGCGGTGCGAAACTATTGATAATACATTAAATAATATCTGTTAAAAAAAATTTGTTTGAAATCTGTTTTTCCATTAACCAGTTGTCGCACCCCTACGAACGACAACCCTCAGAAGTCGAAACTGGTGCGAGTTAAGGATTAACGAGGTCTTATCTTTTAATGTGTGATTCCTAACACGGGTTGGACGATAGCAAGTGAAAATAGATCGTTCATACTGGGGCTTAAACCACCGACCAACACGGCAGTCAATTCGAGTGAGTGAACAAAGCACCCACGTCGAACCGCCTGGCTACCGACACAGCCTGGCTACTACACATGTTTATATTATACATAAAAAAGTCATTGAGGCTTTACGTGAAAGTGAATATTCAAACTTCGCGGGATACATACATTCGATTAGCGTTTTTTAAAATTGTTTCATGTTAGTACACACAGTTAACACAGTTTTCACAGTTTTAGCTGTTTAGCATGTTTGGTTTGTTGAGAGGCATGAAAGTTAGAAGTGTTTTGCGTGTTCGGCGATTTTCTGATATCGAAAAGAATACGTTGTTTTTTTATAAGGCTACAACATATTGACTATGATATTTAGTGAAACATCAAAATCGCATACAGTGAAATAAGAATAATCCTCACTAGATTCACGGACATTGCATATTGAACATGCTCAGAAAGTCAATGTGTAGTTAAGAATAAATAGTAACGGAATCGTCTTTATTATTCATTGATGAAAATGACTAAATTATGTATGTCGTTGCCAAAATCTATCACAACGACAGCAATGCAAACTTACCAAATGGAAGTTTCTCTTTGCAAACAAAGCAGTTTATCCGCTCACTATACAGGTGATATTCGCGAATGCTTTCGAAAGTGCATTATTAGGCAAAAGTTGAATTTTTTCAAGTGGTCACTTGAAGCATAACAACTTTTGATGTATAGGATTTCCAATACCAATTGGAACAGCACAGAGAAGGAATTCCCGCCTCGACACAGGCGTCGGCATATTATTTTTCAGTGGTAGTTTTTCAGTTACTTATTCTTACAATCATAGCAATTTATCACTCCATGAAAAAGTTATCTCAACTGAATTTTTCCACCATTGGTAATTATGAAAAACTTCGAAATTTAAGGTAGTTGATTTCCGAGTCGAAAACTCTAAAATACAATGAAAACACAAATAATCACACCGAATTATCGTCAAACATATATTTACAAAATAATAGAGGCCAACAAAATTGCTAGAAAAATCAAAATTCTTCATCGGGTTGAATAACGATCGAATTTATGGAACTTTGCACATAATATTTGTTCTCTTCTTTCATAACGTGGGCCACACAGTTCTTCCACACATCACTATTACCTACTTCATTCACCACTCGCCTTATATTGTCAAGTACTACAGCATTCAAAGTCGGTGACTGATCACATTTCCGCAAGCTTTCTTTCATTGTGGCCCAAACCATTGAACATACAATAGTATGGAGGCAAACGTAAGAGAATATGACCACGTGTTTCACACATCGAATCGATAATATACTCTTTTTTGAAATTACTTTGTTTTATGGTAACACCTTTTTTGTTGGAATCTTTTCGGGTATTTTCATGTCATGATTTCTCATGAAATCAACAATATTTGCTTTTTTGTGTTATTGTTTGGTATTGTAGTCAATAACCGAGAATGATACGAAGCGTTATACATAACAATAATCGAGTTTGGAGGAATATTTGGGAGAAGCTGTTCACTGAACCAGGTTTCGAATAAAGCCGCAGTCATATCTTCGTGGTAATCAGCAGACAAATCTTTTATATTTTCGGCTGACAGAAGCAAAGCGACGAATCCACTTTCACTCCCGGCATGCAAAATTATAACACGTTTTCCCCTTGAAGAAGGTGCGTTCAAAGCACAATACTTGGTTTCATCTACCCAGCCATATTTGACATCAGGGTGTCAAAACAAGTTTCATCGAGGTATATTATATGTCTGTTGGATTCTCGGTAGCTTTTCATTCGCCTCAAATATTCTTGTCGGAGTTGAACAATGCGTGTCGATTCCATTATGACCATCCGATTGTTCAATTTTTATATTTGAAACTACAAGACAAAAGACACCTCGTAGAGCTTCTGAAGATTTGTAATCGGAATAGTCGAGTAATTTATACCAAATCATTTCCAAGGTTGCTACTTAATTTTTTTTGGTATATACCATAAATCGTTCGCCGAATCACATCTTTTGTAGCACCATCAACGTTTGCGATTTTTTATTCCTTTGTTTTCGTTTCATTGCATGGTCAATGACATCCCCTATTTTAATGACTCGAAGAACTGTCGAACGAGATAGTTTCGTTAACTCGCATATTCTATTCACAATAGCATTCTGTGAAGTGTGACTGTTTTTCTTCTTCAAGCATTCATGAATATTTGAAATTACTCGCTGAACTTGAACATGTAAGTCCTTATTTTCAAATTTCGGATACCTGTCGATTGACACAGATTTCTCACACGTAATGTAATCATTTGTTTCAAAAGGTCTCCAGAAAGCCATATTGATGAAAGTACCCAAAAACACTGAGATTTTCACAAAAATCGGTTTGAACGATGAGATTGGAACCTCTGGTGTAAAAGTTGAAAACTTTTTCTAGAGATCAAGTACCCTAACACCAAACTGATATTTTTGCACTCGACGCGCGTTTCGCTAACAAGGCGTGAGTGGTTTGCTCCACTCATTCAATCGACCGTCAGGTTAACCGATGGCTCGAACCACAAGGCCGGACGATCGATTTTCACTGCCTATCGTCTAACCCGTGCTGGAAATAGCACGTTAAAAGTTGAGACCTCGTTAATTCTTATCTCGAACAAGTTTCGCCTTTTAGGGGTGCGACTGCTAGTTAATGGAAAACATAATTTAAACAGAATAAACACAAAATTGAAATATCTTCTAAAAGAGGTTTGACATGAACCACACTTGAGTTCAAAATAAAGGTGATAATTATTTGAATGTGTCTTTTAAAATCAAGAAGAGTTTTTAATTCTGTTTGGTCTCCTTATTTACTTGACTGCTTTTTGTGCTGAACTATTTTTGTACGCTCAGGTTCATACGGCAGTGGTATTATAATTGACACAATCAAATACGACCTTGCACTATAATGCCCGTTCCTGATTTTTAATTTTCCGGCAGTCTCAATCAACGCACCATATCCCTTTAAGGCATAACAACATGCCCGTCTAGATTTATTCATTGGAAACCAATTTATAGTGATTGAGGCTTGTTTTGCAACACGTAATTCGCTAGACAATGAGAGACAATAGGGCAAGCCTTCTGTAGTTCGCACCATCTACAAACAGATTTATCACACGTATTTCCTATTATGGACTCGGTACTAATAGTCCAGTTCACAATCGCCATTTCGCAAAATTTGAGTTTGCCTCCACAGAAAATTATGGTTCAGGTGTCAGTTGATTGGTAATTTCATTCACAGTAATTTACGATTAAAGCCAAGTTAGGCAAAACAAAGGTTTGGAAGGTAACAATTTAGTTGAACGAAAAAGTGTTTTTTTTGAAAATATTTCAAAAACTACTGCAGATAGAATGGAGAAATTTGAGAACATATCCTCAATGAGCAGAAATTTACTAAAAATATCTTATATATGAAACTGTAGAATCAATTTTGATAGTTCCAATTGAGATTCCCTGTAAAATATGCAACTACTTACTAAGCCAATTTTCAATATTACTCTTTATTATATTAAATGGCTTAACATATTTTTTGTTGAAGCTCCTGAATCGGTCGGGCGTGTTTACCAGCATTCTTACCGCTCAATTGAAACCATAAACATGAATTCTACAGTTCTATAGGTGAAACATGAAATAAACTTTCATTTTGCGTTCAACTAAATTGTTTATATTTTATAAACTATCTGTTTGTGCAACTTTGAACTCAACTTTTGCGTCTTGTCTTGTGAACTAGACTATAACACTAGCGGACTATTATTATCTCCTCGTAACTTTATTATCTTCCTCCTTGATTTACATTTGACGTTTTTACATGTACTTATAGTTGATATTCAACTTGGAGGTGGGGAACTTGTCGTATTGTATTTCTGAGGGAAGGACTTGTAATGATGATAATATTCGTTTCAATGGGGTTTCTTGAAGGATAATTTATTGATGTGTCATTTCATTCATGCGACTTGGAGATTATTCAGGAACCATCGCTGGGATAATTTCCATGGAGTTCAATGGGTCAGCATAAGAGACGTTGTTGAAGGTCTCTTGGGGGCAGAGAGGCTGCCCCCTAAATTCAACTAGTCAAAGTTTTAGTACGGTTTCATACGAGGGCTAAGTAGATTTTGAAGAACTTGAAAGATTTCGAAACAGGTGATTTTCCATATGTATTGAATTAATTTAAAGTTGAATTAATTATTGAAAGCCCATTATAAGAATGATAATAATATAATAATAACATTTATTCTCGAAAAATTACGGGCACTCATAAACAGAACACTAAGATCGATCGAAGATCAACTCCAATTGTATGAATACGACAACCACGCTTCAAAATTGAGAACATACCCTACGACCATTGCTCAAATTCCTAATATATTTCGAAAATGAATAATATAGTACTATATAAAATCATGGGAAAAATACATAATTTGTTTAAACTTTTCACTGAGATCCACAAGATTGTGTCAATAGAAATTTTTATGAGAAATATGAACGATCCGAATCATAAAATAGGCAAGCAAAACATTCTCTGTGGCTATTTGCTATCCTCGAAATATCTCGAAATTTCTGAACATATTCTACTCGTCGATAAAATAGCATAAGGAAACTCATTCATAATGCATTATATTAATCACTCATGCAATACTCTCCTGCTTTATGAACTAGTTGTTGCCCGCGGCTTCGCCCGCGTAAAATTTAGTTTGTCACATTAAGTTCCGTAACATACCATTTTGAACAAATAGTTACAATATTTTTTTATTTAACCAAACCTTCAGGTTTTCAACTTCAAAACTGACGAAACTCAATACAATCTGTGTACCCCTATTTTTTCCTCTTGGGGGTGGAAATTCCTGATTCCCTTTCTTGATGCTTATTTACGCTATACAAAGAACCTGCCTGCATATTTTCAGATTCTAGGTTCAGTAGCTTCGGATGTACGTTAATATAAGAACGGGCAACAGATAGTAATTTATATTTTTACTGTAAAAATACAGTAACTAAAAAATGCCAACTGAAGTAAGTAATGAATAGCTTCGAGAATCGAATTATATTACCTTGAAAAAAATTCGCAAAACTAACACAATCGTCAACGACATCTGTCCTCACGCGTCTGTCCGCGTTTGGGTCCCTTTCTCAGCGATGACGCTTCATTACTTAGACCGCCCCTTTACTCCCGCGAATCGTCTCCGTCGTCTTACCGTAGACGCGACGCGTAATGACTCACTGCGTTGCGTCAGGTCAATCATATCGTGATAACTTTTAAACGATTCGTCCAAATTACAACAAAGTTTTCCTATGTTAAATGCTTTTAAATATTTAAAACAATTGTATCAATTTTTATAAGAATTCGACAGATATTTTAAAATTGCATTGTAAAAAAATTATCTAATATAATTGTTTTATGGATCAGTATTTTGTATATAGTGGCTACCACATAAGATGTAGATATATGCTATCGCAGACTTTTATTTAGAACTATATAAGATAAACAATGTTACGGTATATTATCTGCATGTTTATATTGAAATTTTTTATGGTTTCTAAGAATATAATAGAAAGTTTACAATTGCTAAATCGCTACAGGTACACACTAAATATATTATTTCTTTTCGCGTGTAGGATTATGCAGACTTCCCAAGTAGAAGATTGAAAACTCAACACAAAACATTAAATAATTTTGGAAAATGTTGAAACCAATGGAATAGGATCTGTGTATTAGGAATTCAATAATGAATCTAACTTTTAGAAATCAGTTGAGTTTTTTATATTTTTGATGTAATTCAATGCATGTTCCGTTAACTTTCTGCCTCATCCCTTCAAAAGCTAATCCTGAAAAAAAATGCGAGTTAAGGGTTAACAAGATCTTATATTTCAACCATTTTTATAGTACAACTTGTTTTTAGCCTCGAAGTAAGCCTGAGTTTCTTTCCATCGAGCATTCTCTTGAGGTCTGAAAACAGGAAAAAGTCGCTGGTAGCCAGATCTGGAGAATACGGTGGATGCGAAAGCAATTCGAAAATTAATTCATGCAATTATTAACATTGCAACATATTAATATTGTCATCGTTTTCATTGATTTGTGACACGGCGCATTGTCTTGATGACTACAGAGTAGAAAGAAATGAAAAAGAATAAAAATAAAAATGGGCACGACGTTTCGATTGTTAGTATCCACAATCGTCTTCGGGTTTCTGAATACTGGGTGATGACAA
Source organism: Leptinotarsa decemlineata (assembly GCF_000500325.1). Classification (NCBI taxonomy): domain Eukaryota; kingdom Metazoa; phylum Arthropoda; class Insecta; order Coleoptera; family Chrysomelidae; genus Leptinotarsa; species Leptinotarsa decemlineata. The sequence continues at coordinate 117,484 of NW_019289443.1, forward strand.
TATAATTCTCAAATTAATACATGTGATGAAAGGAAAAGTTTGTAGAAAAATTTCAGCAACAGTCTATTTGGTATCATATTCTTTAGAATTAATTTTTCACTGTTGATACTTATATTTTTCGTTCTGCCCAGGAAAGCTATGAACAAATCTCATGTTTCATCAAAATATTTTAAAACAGAATAACCGTACTGTCTGAAAGACAAAGGTACACACCATATTCCAAAATTGGAAAGTACTTTATGAAAACCAATCTATTTTTTTCAGTTGCGTACATTCATTATAGATATATGATGAAGATACTACAAAGTATGAAAAGAACACAAAAAATGTCCCTGAAGTACACCCTTAAAAAAACATTTGGTGGTTATGAAAAGTGAGAGATTGAAAATTATTTATATAAAAAATAATTTGTTGTCGAGTGATATGTGGAATTTCCTATCTTATGAGAATTTTTCCTAGATGTGCAGTAATTTGAAATTTATGTCATAGTTGAAAACCATTGAAACTTTTCAAAGATCCAGATCCAGATAAATCTGGATGAAGAAAAGCTTTTGGCTCTCAAACTTTATTATTTTCGAACCTTCAATAGTTATCTTACAATTTGAATCAGTTTGAAAAAATATGTAAAATGGCAACATCACATTATGCCACTCACTTTTCCGGCATTTTTTCCGAAATGAACACAGAACGAGGAACAGATGCTTGTGTACATGGCAAAAAACTTATTTTTTACCCTTTTGAACTTTGGAAAAATCTCAATGATAATTATTTACCGATTATCGAGGTAGGCGAGAAAGTGAAATATTGCTTTATTCACAAACGCTGGTATAATGAATAATGAATTGATGAATTTTTTTCGAACATTCGAACATCGAATTTCTTTGAATATAACTCAATTTCGAAAATTTCAAGGCAGACGACCTTCTTCACTATGCTTTATTAATTATATCGATGTTATCTTGGAATCCATCCAAAAATTCATCATTCACCGATAATGAAAAACGGTTTTTGGTTTACCGGATGGCTGAACATCGGATATATCCCAAATGAATTGTGTGATTTCCAATCATTATGAGCTTTCATTACTTGGGTGGGTTCTGTCACTAAAAACCAATGGTCCACAACAGTTATTCCGTAACGAAACCGAACAAATACAACGCCGCATATAATGGGTAAAAATACGCGATACAAATACATACGAGTATATACTCGTCCTAACTTGTCGACGTGCGAAACAGTTATTAATTGCGACAGCTGAAGATGCGTATCTATTTGTAACAAACATTTCGTAACCTAACAGCGGACATGTTCGGTTATTTGCAAAACGTCATGGATCGCTTCCATTTTGAGTTTTGGTCGAATCAATTATCAATTATTGAATCAAATTAGGTCACCGTGCGTGAGGTAACAGTTCTTTTATCTGACGGCTGAAAACCGATAAATGGTGGTTCGGCTTGTAACGGTTATGTGTCTCAAAGTGGATGCGGATGAAATGCAACAGAATTCCGTCCCCACTAGACATAACGTAACGTGTTGACAGTTACGTTACGAGTCTTTTGCTACACGTCTTTTTGATTCTTCACTGCTAGCTGACATATATAAGACAATTCAGTTTCTATAAATTATTCGTATAACAATATGAAAAGTACCTTCCGACAGTTAAAGAAAAATAACTAGCAACTGCAAATCAACCTAGATTTTAATCTTGTTCAAGGATAGGCAAGCCAGTGTAGGTGAATTATAATCATGAGTTATTTTTGGATGCAATTTGAATCACGAGGGTTATGAATATTCGCCCTTCAATTTAAATAGGAAAACACTTCACTATGCTTACGTTCGAAACATCAAGTCATTTTTATGTTGGTATAGATGGCAGCCGACGAGACGTTTCACTTATTAAATGAAAAATCTCCAAAATTTTGACGTTACTATTGAATAACTTTATTGAATTTCATTACTTCGGACTTCTATTGTTTAATTCTAATATATAAAAATGGATGTTTGTTGGTTGGTTGGTTGGTAAGTGATAAACTTCTACATCGCTCAACCGATCGTGATAAAACTTGACATGTATAAGTAATTTTTCATAGAGAAGGTTTTTAGACTATCAATTTTTCTGTAACTCGCTACTAGATGGCGCTGTAGAACAGCGATACAGCAACATAGTACTAGTATAATATAAAACGATTTGGAATCCCTAAAAGAATCAATGAAATTAAAATGAATAGCTGAAAATAACAGTTATATTAAGCAAAAAAACCCTGAAAAGAAATTTCAATATAATACAATACAAGCAACAATTGAAAATTGAACAATTGAAAAAATAAAAAGAAATGAAAATTAAAAGATTTCAAGTCAAGCTACTTCACGACGTTTCGATTGCTAGTATCCACAATCATCTTCGGGTGATGACTATTCAAAGGTCATTTGAGTGGTTTCACCTACCCCCGCTTCATCAGTTTAGCGAGTTTTTAAATACAACAATGTGATTTGCTACAGTGCATATTTTTCTGTCCATTCTTGTGTATATATTTTGTTTTGTCTTTTTATGTATAACTAGTTGTTGCCCGAGGCTTCTCCCGGGTAAAATTTGGTTTTTCACATTGAGTTTCGTGACAGACTATTTTGACAAACTCATAGTTTTGAATTATTATATTTAAAAAATACAGTAATTGAAAAAATATGCCAATTGCACTTGACAATCGTCAACGACCTGTGCCCTCACGCGTCTGCCCGCGTTCGGGTCGCGTTCTCGGCGATGACGCTTCATTGCTTTGACCGCGCCTTTACCCCCGCGCATCGTCCCCCGTCGTCTTACAGTACATGCGACGCGTAATGACTTACTGCGTTGCGTCAAGTTAATCTTAAAGTGATCATTTTCAAACGATTCGTCCAAATTAGTTAGTTTGAAAGACAAAGTTTATCTATATTGAATACTTTACGCGACAATTGCATGAATTTTCATAAGAATTTGACAGATATTTTAAAATGTGCATTGTAAAAGAAGTTTACAATTCAATTGTATTCATGGCTCAGAATTTTGGATATGGTGGCTACCACATAAGAGGTAGATATATGCTATCGCGGACTTTTATTTAGAACTATTCAAGATAAACAATCTTACGTTACATTATCTACATGTAACTCCAACGGTACAGGCAGCGTAAGCCAAGATATCTCTTAGGGAGCAAGAATTTTTCCGAGTTACTTAATAATTATCGTTATATTATGACCAAAATCACACAAAACCTTTGTGAATTGTAGTCTATATGTTACTAGTTGTTGCCCGGGGCTTCGGCGGCATAGAATTTGGTAGTTGTAGTACTATGTTGCTGTATCGCTGCTGTTCCAATGTTTTGACAGAATCAGAATCAACGAACTTAGGCGTACGCAGCGTTATAGAACAGTGCTTTCAAAAAATTGTTCTGCAGCGCCATCTAGTGGCGAGTTACAGAAAAACCTAAAAACCTTTTCTATGAAAAATTACTTATACATGTCAAGTTTCATCACGATCGGTTGAGCGATGTAGAAGTTTATCACTTTCCAACCAACCAACAAACATCCATTTTTATATATAACTAACCGTTTGGCGGAAGTTGGCCATTTTCAGCTCGATTATGGTTTCCATATGCTGCGTATCTCTACGATAGCTTGACTGAATCCGTTGTTGGACAACATATATGCGGCTTCTTTGAACTTCCTTCAAGGCAGTGTTCCTTCCTGTGGATGATCTCAGCTTGGAAACACTTGATGTTATGTTGATGAGTCCAAACATGCTCTGCTATTCTCGATTTGCTGGTTTCTCCTAGCTGTATGTATTTCTTGTGACTTTCAATGGCCTCTTAGTTTCACCGATATATGATTTGCCGCACTCGCAGGGTATCCGGTAAATGTAATTCTTGGAATGACAATCCGGGTTTGGTGGCCTGGTTTTCGTGTGGCTGCTGCGGATAGTGTTTCCGGATCTGAAGCAGATTCTGATGTTATACTTGGACCCAATCCTTCCTATCATTTCCGACAATTCTCTGATTTAGGGAGGTACGAGTACTGGTTGTGCTTCTCTTTCTTGCGAAGCTCTTGATGTCTTTCAGCCAAAGTCTGCCATCATCACTTTGGAATAACCATTCCGTTTATTATTGATTCTTTTAGGGATTTCAAATCATTTCATATCATATTAGACAATGAAAGTCAGAACTAATGAAGCTCACCATGACACCACCTTCAAACAAATGAATAACTTTATTGTTTATATTTGGATTTTTATGTCAAACGACAGTAATTTGTGTATACTTTCAGATATCAAGTTAATTGAAGATTATTTTTCAGTTTTTGTGCAGCTTCGTTCAATATGTCAACTGATAATAACAAGGTGGCCACTCTAACTTGGTCATCTTTTTTCAAATACTGGGATATACACAAACACCGATAATTCATGGATAATTTATCTAATGTTTAAATATCCAATGGAATATTTTCCTATTTCCATTTTAATGATTGTCCCATTTCTACAAGTCATTCAACAGATTCAACATTGAATAACAAATAATAATCCAAGTAGTGAATGAAGATGATATTTATACATAAATAACTAAAATATAGACACTCGTTTGTTTTTTGATGTCAAGTAACTGTAGCAGTGGCTAGATTCTGAATTGATAACTGATGCTCACCACCAATAATTTTTTAGCTGGATATTCATTACCCAAATATTATCATCAATTTGTCCTGAAATGAATAGTTCTCAATCGCAAATGAAAAAATATAATAACAAAAATAGCCTGGCTTTGACTTTGGTGACATTTTCCTAGTTAATCAAACTATATACAATACATGATTCCAGACTCTCATTCCTCAACACTATTAGGACATTTCTGCAGTAAAGATTAATTACTGCTTGAAATACGCCTGTATGACATTCTGGCATTTATGGAATTTGGAAAAGATTCATTAGTAACTGTCTTGAATTACCAGGTGAAATATCCGTCCTCACTTGTTACATGGTAACTTCTAAGGGTTGCTTTGCTCGAAATAGAGTTCTGATTGTCGGTTGGAACGATCTGAACGTTTCTAATTCGTTCCACAGATCAGCGAAACAAATAAAGTAATAGATACAGAAAATATCTATTATATCTCTAACTCTTCCACAACTCCTGAGTTGTTTCTCAGCTGACATATTTATCCATCCAGATTTATTTTAACAATAAGTGCCTTGACTTGAAACAATAGTTCTTATGGAAATATGTTATAGCTACGTAGCCATTCATGTCATTCAGTACGAAATAAGACACTCTGTATACTATTCACCTCATTGCTTAAAATTTATTCAATTGTAAGCGTTGATGCGTGCCTAAGTAGGATATTAGAATATGCAATATAATGTTTATTGCCATTCAATATGAATAGATAAAGGTGATTTATACAAGTCGTGTACAAATTGCCTTCCCTGATGGGAGACGAATGAAGTGAAGACATGCCATACAATGCGGACGTACGATGCACAATATGCGCAATATTGAGTACGACTTCTATTTACAGGGTGGATATTTTGTGAGGATCTGAATTGATATTGTGTCTAACAAGCAATAGCGTTTTTGCATCAGTTGGACATGCCATTTTTATAGGAACTGCGTGATGATTGCAATTATTATTTTTAGACTTATTGCAAGTTCTTTTTTTCTGGCCCATGACTATTTTTGATTAAATAGCATCTGTGATGAACCTGATGAAGTAGGGCAAAAATGAGAAGTTTGCAGTTCCTATACTGACATTCCTATACTAATTATTTTTGTGGAACTTTCAACAACTTGTATCATTTTTATGTGATTAGGAATCATCTCATTTCTAAACGGAACAAAACTCAACCAGTTACTTTCAATTATAACGAAGTACCCCACTAAGTTTAGTACAATTATTTAGAATTCGATATCAAACATTTCAGATATAAGTTGATGAAGTTGTGGTTATTGGCAATAGAAATATACCCGAAATCGTTGAAAAATATATAAAGAAATTTACAGATACATTACAAGATATTGAGACATCCTCAGCATTCTTTCCTCTTCCGAGATTGAACAGCTTCCAAGTATAAATTAATAGATGTAGCTGTTACTACGTGGTAGGAGATATTCATGAAAAATGATAATTAAAACTTCCTACGTTTTTCTACCACTTGTATCCGTAACGAACGTTACTACAGCAACATTTTCAAACGAATTGTATTCGTTAGAAGATGCCTTGTAGGAAGAAATTGCAGTAACGTTAGTTACAAATATAAGTGGTATAAAAACATAGGAAGTTTTAATTCTCACTCTCCGTACTTACAAGTATCTTTAGATCCGTTTTTGGACTTCATATAATCTTGATATATCGTAATGTTGAACTGAATCCATACACAAACGAATCCATACGATAAACGAAATTAGCAAATATATTATTAACACTTATTTCTTGAAATTAACAGATACATGAAAAAATCATCGTCAATAATGGAACCAGAAACAGTCATACCTGATGAAACTGCAACACAAAATCACACACTATAGACTATAGACGACTGGACATTGTTTTATTTTAAAATTTTTCATGAACTACACATTCATGTTCGACACTGAAATCACATGAAGCTAGAAAAAATAATTTCTGAATTCAAAAGTATATATACTCGTATCTAAACATGGCAACACTACAACATAGATCATAAACGAAGTCAGCACAGTGTGGCGAGAACTGAAAATCAGTTCTTCAAAATTGATGCTCCAGAATTTCATTACCAAGCTTTGACTGAACAACATGTAGTTTTCGGAACAATGAAACTGAAAACTGTCAAATCTGTAATCTGAATTGTACATATTCATTTCTGCTAATTTCTACAACAAAAATTGTAACGATAAACTGGAAATGTAAAGCTGAACATAGTCCCCTAGAACTTTATCGAAACTTAGGTTATACTAGACTTAGTATTGGTTTATACTAGACTTAGCGTTAGTTTAAACTAGACTTAGCATTAGTTTATACTAACGCTAGTAGACTTAGTTATCATCAACCTAAAACAACATTGGATGAAACCGCGACACCAGACAGTACTGTGTCGATTTGCCAAAGTCTCATCAGTGCTAGCTCTACTGATGAATGCTGAACCATGAATGCATTGTTGGGCTCAACTGTATGAGTATGAAACGGCGGTGGTACCTATCAATAAGGAACATGTTATCTATATAATCTAGTGAAGATTTCATTCGTGCTTCATCCTAGCTAGTACACTGATTATATTTTGGCAGGTCGAAATGCTTTGATTTTGATTTAATTGCCTGCGTTGGAAGCTGATGTGAAAGTAAGAGGACGATGTTGAAACTTGGCTTTGCAACTAACCGCCTAGTACAAGCGGTTAGTGAAGAAAGATGGCATCGCCGTTTGCTAGAACAATCTTTGAAATTGGAGTTTTAAGCAGACTGATTATTTTTGGTCGGTGAAGAAGGTTCTCGAAAATCGTTGGACCGTCTAGAACGAACACTCCGTATATTCCCCTATGAGTATAATCAGTTTAATACATGACTTACGCGTGACTGAATAATGGGGGCTTTGATGTGATCCACTTTGCACTTCGCTTTCCGGGCTTTGCACTTATATTTTATTGCAGCCAGTATGATTAGGTTTTCAGTTAATTTCATTAAAACCAACCGGAATCAAAAGAGTTCATTTAAAATAAGATGTGTTTTATCTCCATAAATCCAGCTTTAATCTTCATCAACAATAATTTCTACGTTTTGTAAGATTTATTATGTCTTTCATTCGAAATCACCCGTTCAAAGTTTATCGACTATTAGGTGACATATTTATATAGTAGTGACACCGTAAACATCAAAATAAAGCTAAGATTCACTTTGTGGGAATGTTTACTCGTAGTTGCATTCCATATTTTATTTGCATATGCGTCTATTATGTATATACTATCTTCAGAATTGCTCGGAAAATAGAGAATGTTCTAAAATGGCAGTCTCGGCGTTATATTAGATTCACAATAATAACGTAATTTCATATTATCATTTCCGTAAATGATAGGTTTGGACTTATACTGCCAAAAAAAAAGTCAACACATTTTGAATCTATGAGAACAAAACAAATAGTGGACTATTAAAAATAACAGTACCGATATATTCGAGACGAACAGTAAAAAAATGAAACTGAGACAACATTCATGATGGAAGAGAAAACCCAGAATGAATTACCGTTTCTAGACAATAAGTGGAAAACGTCCACGTACAGAAAACCCCATTCATATGGAGTAGTACATGATTACGAATATTATCACTACACAATCTACCAAGAGAGAAATAGTTAAGACCTTGATTGACTATAAATTCAGTATATCCAAAACGAAGGGAAATCTCAACACGAAACTGACCATCTATGGGAAGATTTACAACAAAATGGTTATTTCAAAAAGCTGGTAGAATAGATGTTAGTTACAAGAATTGCTTTAACAGAATATCATGTGAGTGCGGCACGCCTTATATCGTTGAAAGTCTCTGTTCAGAAACACAAAAACAACACCCAACAACACCCAAAACATCAAGTGATCCGAAACTGAAATCATCCACAAGGAGGAATACTCATTTAAAGAAACTTCTAACATCTCATAGATTCTGAATCTATGTGACGTACGTGGAATGCTCTTGAATACTTGAGAGTATTCTGGAGTGTACTAGAAATCTCTATAAGGTGAACATTCTAGCCCTTATATATTCAAAAACACGCCCCTGTTAGATAGAAAAAACGGAAAATTTGTTTATGAATGGGGACAAAGGGCTACAACAACATATTGTTCGACAAAGATCTGGGATTTTTCTGAAACTTTCCAGATTACTCTCGAATATTCCAACGCTTTCCAGAATGTTCTGAACTGTTCTAGAAACTTCTGGAGGGCGAACCCTTCAGCTCTCATACCTTTTAAAGCACGGAAACCTTCTTCATGGACAAAAAAGTTGGTACATATGTTTAGCTACCCATGCGAGGCTGGGTCGGTTCGCAAGTCTAGAATATTTTAATGTTATACTGTACGAAAAAACTATTTCACGCAAAAATATTTTCAAACATACTTTTACAGTTCAGCAAAAATGTCATACATTTGAAATCGACAAATGAACACACTTTCTGAATTTATATCGTAATGTTAATATTCATCGTTCTGTAATTGAATAGGTAGGCACATTCTAGCATTCCATAACACTTCAGATTGTTACATTTTATGGTGGTTTTTCTGTGAGGTATGTGCGTATTTCTGAATTGAGGTCAGGTGCTAATATGAGGAATGTTTCTCTCAATACTAAGAACAGAAAATTAACACGAGGTTCAACGTTCCATTGACGAATTTTCGTGTCATTCAGTAAACGTACGAGATGTGATTGCTCCAAATAAAATTGCCTCGCTGTATAGACAACACATGTAACGAAGTGCACCAGAAAATGTCCTGGTGTTATTGACCTTTCGAATATTCAATGAAATTCAGTTTATTATGACATTCCTGAAAAAATATACTACACTACACGTGTCACCTGTGAAACCTCAGCGAATGAAATCATTGGAAAATTTCTAAAGAGATTCACTGTTGTGTGGAAAGATATGGAGTAGGAGTTTGTTTATCTGTTTGTTTATTAACTAATTTGGCAGCATGACAAACATTCCGGTTATAGAATAACACAATAAACATGATAATTTGATTTATAGCCCATTGGACGTCTAGTTCTGGTAAACTGAGAACGTTAAATTAAAAAAAATGAAGACAGTTTTTTCATACGATTCTACGCACGTTTCTCTTTTTGCATTTGAAGTTCAGTTGAAGGTTGTTTACATTTTGCAATGAAATAATATATATTCTGTGCCTTCCTTCTCTTGCTATTATTTTCATCTGATCACATTGAAAACATTATTTATTATGTTAGCCGGTCCCCAGAGGTCATTTGGCTAGACACACTTTTTATAAATTTCTTGAATAAATCGAAGAGTTGCGGAAATAAATTAGGAAAGATAGCCATCTATTGACAGGATCAATATTATTTTATTCGTTTGTTAAATTTATTTTCTCGTTTCCAAATTGCCAAAATAATTTTGAATGTCACAAATTGAACTTGATCTGCATAGAACAGGTTAACAAATCTACAGTTTTTCGAAAAAACATTGATGAAAATTAATGGGTATGAAATATTTTGTAGTTTTCATTCAGAAAATGTAACGTGTATTTCGTACAGTTTTTCAATACATGACACGGATTGTGGAGAAAAAGTAAACGACATATTTTCACAATAAAATTTACAATCAATATACTTAATATATCTGGAGTTATTTTCCAACCCCAAACCGTTATTTTCAACAATTCAACACGTGTTTCAATCACCAAGTGATCATCCCCAAGAGGAAGTTTAATCTTCCTCTTGAAGATGAACACTTGGAGATTGAAACACGTGTCGGTTTGGTGTTGAGATAGAACTCCAGTAATGATCATTACTACACCAAAGGTTCCAAACAGTGCATCAAAAATGATTGATATATGACTAACAGTTGTGACAGTGAGAAATAAATTCGTGTACTGTGTTCTGTAGCATCATAAGCATCATTTTTGAAACCGACGTAGATATATTCAATATTTCAGGTATCGTCTTTCCATCGTCTTAATATTATTATCTCCAAATTACTGAACCTGGAAGTGAATCAAATGATAAGCTACCAAGAGATCATCTCGAATAGATTTATTAGAAAAAGTATTCAATTTAATTTCGGCCCAGATGATTCGAAATCAACGTCTGAAATATTTCCAACTATACCTCGGAGATATGATATGAGATAGTCCTACTTGTCAAACAGTTCGTAGTACTGTTAATTGTCTTCCATGTTCTAAAAATCGACGTTTCCAACTTTCTAGTTCATTCCATGTTCACTCTTTATCATAGCTAAAGCTACACTGACTTATGCTCGGTTTTAATGGATGTTAATGAGTGGGAATATATCTATATCTTATGGTCGATAGTTAATTATGAATAAACTCTAAAGGGCCGCTTTAAAAATCCAGATTTGTCGGTGTTGGTCGAACTGGTCTCGTTATATTAGTATTCAAAACAAATTCAACAAACATTTAACGACGATACATATCTAAGTGGGAACAAACGATTTATTAGTGCGATCGAAAGTTGTTTACTAGCTTTAATTGTCGATAATCGTGGGCATGAGGATGTGAAGTAGTTGTAGGACAAGAAGTTTTCCTGATGTTGCCGAATTTATAATGATAAAGACTAAAATAATAATGATCTATTTGCCATTGTCAGATACATTTTTATTTTTCAATCGTTTTAACAATGTCGATACTTGAGAATGAACGGCCAAGTTCAACAATGAACAATGAAATGGCAATGAAAACTCGTTTGTGTTTTTCTCACTCAACTCCTGAAAATGTTTGCTTAGCATGAAAATCATGTAAGAAAAAAATTACTATAACTGAGACTCAAAGCGGTAGGTAAAATGTGTTACTGATAAACCTATTGATGGTTTTGAAGTGTAATTTGAGTTTTTGAAGACTACTAACTTTTGAGAGGACCTTATTAAACATTTTTATTGATTTGGTGACCATAAAACCACCTAAAAAGTTTTGTTCTGAGAAAAAGTAAAGATATTAGTCCTCTGTGTTCTTCTGAACTTGAATTGCTTTCTTTCTTTCTCCCGAAATTTTCAACATTCTTTGTATAGAGATGGAGAAGTAGAAACCAAAATGGCAAACAGCATTGTTATGATTTTATCAAGTTTCATCGTTTTTGTCGTTATATCCATCCAATTCCAGAATGATAAGAAAAAAATTCGATTTTGTGGGATTCAATATCAAACAATTATATGTTGTAGTTTCCATATACTATAACAATGATTTCCATTTCACTTTTGATTTACAGGACAGACATTCTGACAATAATTGGGGGAATTTTGAAATTATGCGAATCAATAAATGTACTTTTAGGGAAGATATGTCAAAAGGTCAATCAAAAAACACGTAATTTCCACTAAAAACAATATATTACGGTATCGGTATCGGATATTTTGTATCTGTACATGAAATATATTTGATGAAAGCTACTATTCTGGATCTTTATGAACGCAATAGAACCCAAAACAATAATTTTCAAATTGTTTGTCTGTGCGTTTGTTTCCGCTAAACTCAAAAATAGCTTAACCAACTTTGGTACGGTTTTTACTAATATATGTGGAAAGCTCCACTCAACTTTTATTGTTTGATTCATTTCAATCGATTCATGAATAAAAAAGTGATGCCAATTTGTTGAAAAAAATAATATCCAGTTGATTTTCCGCTAAATATTTTTTTATATACTGATTTTTGTTCTAAAGATGATCGACAACATCATGATGAAGTTTTTATGATACGTTGTTGGATCATATTAACGCCATTTCAAATTTGATGAGAAACAAACTCCTAAGCGCTTTGGACACATACGATCTACTTATCACGAAGAAGAAGCTGAAGGACTTTTTTCTGTTTGTAATGATATGGAAAGTAGCCGTTATTTTTGAATACATTAGTAGCAATACAGATTTTTCATTGATCAAAAAAAATTCCTAGATATGAGATGAATTTATGATGTTTTCTGTGTCACAAAATATTGAGTATAATAAAGTTGTATATAGTTTTTCAAATCAAACATATTTCAGATGACGATCACAAATATATATTTTTTTATTTCGTTTCATATGGGATCAAAAAATTCGTTATTTTTTGCATTCTTGAAATATCTTCAATATAAACTCAAAATAATGTGAGACATTTTCAATCAAGAAGAAAATGGATATTGGGAATTAATTTGAATTATTTTGGTTTATTTGCAAACGTCTAACTAAAATATCATATAACTGATATGTTCGGGCAATAGCTAATATCATATCTGCCTGAACATAAATGATACATAAAAAAAGCATTACTATATGTCATTTAGACATTGCGAATATTGATAATAATAATAATTTGTATCACTCTAGAATATAAAATACTGCTGAAGAGCTGTTTTCATTTTTTCAAATGACTATAAAATTAGATCTAGTACACAACCATCTTGAATAATGCTGGCCAATTAGAAACAATTATCTTGATCATGTGTAAACGGTAAATAATTTGCTTCTACAACTTGGCGTGAAATTACTAAATGGCGGCAAACTGATGAATGAATGTAATTATCAATCGAAATTATAACCTCCTCATTCGGAACACGTGCAAGTGATTTTAATGAGGTAGATGTAAACAACAAATTATAGGGAGACTATTTAACGCTGCAAATTTTTTCCGAGATTTATTGATGATAATATTGTAATGAGCAATACGAAGATGAAAAATTAATTCACATTTTTTTTTGAAAACGGTACTTTTTGCACCAATCACTTGTTCATAAAAACATTGAATAATAATTATTGTTGAAACAAAACTATTCATGAAACCGGTATATGCAAATTAAACTGTTCAAAATGCTGAGTGATAGTAGAATATGTACCACAATCTTCTATTCTGCAACATGAAACTGAAAAAGTACTCGACAAAAAAAGGAGTATTTTGGAAACACCAAGAATACCATAAATGAAACTTTCCCTTTACGAGGAATACAGTTTTATTGAATGAATATCTCATTCATTACTCTAATATTAATGTATGGATTACTACAGAAGAATGAAAGCTAAATTTCTGTGTACTCGGACTCACATACACTGCCGTTCCAATCGAAATATTTTTTAGAACACATTAATAACATCGCAGACATCAATTGGTAGACTCAGGTATTATATCCACCCAATTGATGTTTCTAGATCCTAATTAGTCACTGTTTATGACCATTACTGATCGAGTAATTTAATGGTCCAATTTTTTAATATATTAATGCATAGGTTTATAGTCGAGATCTTCATATTATGTTGATGATGGGATAAGGAGAAGGGTTGGTATGTTCGGGTCCTTGAACTACTGACTCGATTTTTTTAATAAGAAGTTTTTAATTAAACAAATATCCACTGAAGCTAGTAGCCTGCGATTGAGATATGAAGAAAGTTCGATTACTATTATTATCTCCAATATGTGTTGAGTTGTTAAGTCATTATAGTAGGTATGAGAGCTTACATCCGCTTGTTGAAGCGACCTTCTAACGGTGGATCATGTTTCAATAAAAGATGCGATAATATGATGGTGGTCAAAAAATCGCGAAGCCTAAAATCGTACTGGGTTTGAGGATTATAACTACATGTCATGAAGCATCGAGGTGTTTATTGAAATAACTGTTCAATGATGTCTCTTGAGGATCGAAATTTTTGTTTTTCAGTAATTCAACAAGTAATAATTGTAAACTATTTGAATCCCTCTTGATTTTTTCAGTAGATGCAGATAGTGGTGAAAAGTTTACCATCTATTACATCATTAAAAAAATACTGAAAATGTTGACAGACAATTATAATTATCCAAGTACCTTTTTGTCCCCTAATATTGAACATTCAAATGAATTTCGAAGAATACACATAAAAATAATAGATGAAAATGATCTACAGCATTGAAAACTGTTTTGTGTTAAAAAGAAGAACAGACAGAATCCCCACTATGTTAGAAGCTCTGAATCATCAAGAAACAGGAACACAATCCGTGATATGATACCATTAATAAATGCTTCAAAATGCTTCTCAAATACACACAGATGCTCTATACAAGAATAGTCTTCATGTCTGGTTGGTGTTATTTTCAAAAGAAACTAATTCTTTCAGTAACATGGGTTAATACAGGTTTTCTCATTAACCAGTACGATTCTCTTGTCAATGAATAATCTTTGGAAGTCGTATATTTATTTATTAATTCTTGAACGGTTTCACCATTTGTAAATTTTACAAGCAGATCATCAACATAACTTGAGCGAGAAAAGCCCAGCGAATTTCATTTGCAGATATGGAAGCATCTAATGTTAAAATGGTTCATTGGTGCCAAGGGACTGACCTGCTATTTTCCGGTGAATAATATTTCAGTATATAACCAGAATGCATTTTATGCAGTTGTGACAATTGAGCTATTGTTCTTGTAATTTTGTAAAACAATTATAGAATCTGGAGCACTTCCAGATGCCACGGATTTGTATATTTATATCATGGTTACGTTCACAGTCATTACATGCTATAGTAGTCAGTTGGTAATTTTGAGAGCCTCATGTACTCGTAGATAGTTTTTGAAAAAATCTTGTTACATCTGTTAACACCGACTTAAACATACATGGAAAAAAATTTAAAGTGTTGCCTTTTGATTGTACGCAATTCATCGCTAAACGCGAAATCTCATTCAAATTTGAGGTATTGACAAAATGGTCAAACATGAGAAAGCGATAAAATTCAGGAATAATTTATTTTGACTTCAATACAAAAATGTCTTAACATTCGTTCTTCAACATATGGTTTGCTAAAAAAAAGTTCTAGGGGAAATAGAAAGCCAAAATCTGTCTTTTCCGGCAATTCATTCTTTAATGAAATTTTCACAATTTTTCTTCTATAACCGTTTTTTGTGATACAAACAAACATTGAATTGGACATCTTCATTGTACGGAACTATACTTTCCTTAAACTTTCCCATTATTTATTCGTGTGTTTCTTTGTGGATGTCGCTCATTGAAAATATTAGCAGCTTGTCGGTAATATTTTTCTCACTACGTACGGAAAAAGTTTATATTGATTCTTGAAGGAATTTGGGAACAAACCTTGGACTTGAAAAAAAAACAAGATTGACAGAATAAACCATTGACAAACAATGAAATATAATATTTTGTTTGCCATTACTTACCTATTCATTTGAATAATAACGCTCTTAGGATGAGTTTCGTCGCACATTTGATTCAAATACATATTTGTGGTTAGGGTTATGTGATCAAAATTCCTAATAACAGCCGATTAGTATTGATTCTTCTTGAAGAATGAGCAATATTGTTGAGGTTTAGGCTTGAGTTATATTCAAAACATACGACTAGTGATTCTATTTGAATTGTTTCGAGTTTTTCAGTGTTACTGACTAAACAATTCAGACTTTTGTAACACTTTTGCTCAAGTTTTTATACCGTCATACAAGTGTTCTTCCAAATCAAATTCCAAATAATAAAACTCACACTAAACCTAATCCACATAGAGCATTCTCACTGCCTTTGTTTGCTAACAACCTAGCTAGGGAAATTGATATAATTACACAGATAGGCCATAATAATGGTTTCAACGCAGATACAATCCATCAGAAGTTAGTAAGAAAACAAAGCCGTAAATTCACTTACAGATTAATATACCCCCAGATCAAACAAACAGAAATCAAGAAATGGGTAACTCTCACATATTTTGGTAAAAGAACAGAGATAATTGCGGGTTTCTTTAGAAAAAACCATGTGAAAGTGGCATTCAGACCACATGTCAGGTTATCTGATTTCCTTTTCCATGCCAAAGATAAAGTGGACAAGTCGGAGAAATCTGGAGTTTATAAGCTTAAGTGTCCGGAGTGTAATAGTGTTTATGTGGGACAATGTGGTCGAAATTTCCAAAAACGATATGCTGAACATGAAAGGTTCTTCAGGCTATTAGGTAAAAATTATTCGATGTTTTCAAACCATTCCTGGGGATGCAACCACAAGTTCCCGAATCTAAACGATACGGAAATTTTGCATTATGTAAGGAAGGGTTGCAAACTCAATTATTTGAAATCCTTGGAAATTCACAATTGATTAAGTTTACTCACCGGTTTTCAAATTAGCATATCCACATTGTCACTAGTAAACAAAATTCAAGTACTCAAACAAGCTAGGTACCTTTTTTATTACCTACAGTGGTGTTATATAAGGCTAATGTAATCAATCATTGTTAGTTAAATGTATAAGTTTGAAAATGTCCTTATAGGACGAAACTGCAGTAACATTAGTTACAAATAAAAGTAGTAAAAAACATAGAAAGTTTCAATTCTCTTTTCTTCAAGTAAATATGAATTGAAACTATCGACTTTTTTTCTGAATGAATGCCTCATTTGAAAGAAATCTGTTTATTTTTTCTTGATGAAATTTAGTATGCGGTCATAAAATTGGAAAAGGAACCAATTTTTCTAATGTTTTTTTTCGAAATTCTGTATAGGAATGTTTTTTTAATGTCCCTACCCAGAGTCGTCTTCTGGTCGTAGTACTAAATGCTCCTCAGTAGTAAAAAGCTGTTCGTCTATATATTCATATTTTGCACATGATTCAATGGGACCAATATCTGTAATCCAGAATTGCTCTTCATTTGGGAAATAATTTCTGACCCGACTTCTGATTTATCGCTGTTTATTGCTGTTGATTTACTGATTTCTTTCATGAAGAATGCCTGCTTCTGTACGTCCCTTTTTACCAAACTATGTACGTTTCCTTCTTTTACCGAAATTATGAAATGTAATCATTTTGTATGACTTGTTATCTTAGTAGGTACACAAACATTTGTTTCGAAGAGTTCATCTAAGAACAACATAAACGCCAAGCGTCCTACTTTTAAGAGTGTTATACTTCTTCAATGAATTATCACAAGCAATTAACTTGATTTATGGTCAATAACGAGCTGAAATTGTTTACTTTTTATCTGGTGAAAATCAGATTGTGGTTAGTGGTAAGAGAAAAGTTTCGATCTAGGTGGGTGTACTGATTTTCTCTATTCGAACGTACTTCAAGCTTTTTGTTTCATATACCGAGAGATGATTTCATCCACTGCCACAATATCTATTTGCTTTTATCAAGGACATAGTCATTTCATGATTTGACATTCAGCTTTCGAGGAAAACAAATAAATGTTTTTGGACCAATGTCGATTTGAGTGAGTCACATTCAGACTTGTATACAATTGGATATGTGGAAATGATATTTTGAAATACGTTTCATAGAGTATCTTCTATTATCTGGAGACTTGCTTGTAAATACCAGTTGTTTCATATCGAAATGACAATAATTTGCTCACATTAATCTCCCATTGATCTTTCTGAGCCATTCAAGTTATGGGGTGGGATGGATGAAAAAGTTATTCGTCCGTTAACGGGGGACATGAGGGCCTCATTCGACAGAGTGTCGGGGCCTTCTATATCGGGAGGGGTAGTCTACAGCATAATCTGTGGCTTCCCTAACTGAAGGAAAGAGTGGTGTGTTCCTCAATTTGACCTGCATGTTGCGGTTGTTGGGATATTTCATAGAATCCAGTTTTCGCAGTTTAGGCTAACTTTCGGGTAGTCTAAGACTTTTGAAGAGCATCAGCAGGATTCTACTTCTATTTTTAGCTTTTCGAAAATTCGATTTAATCTTCCAGTGTATCTTGGTTTATCTAATATGTTTATACTCATGATGCACTGTTTGCAACCTTTGGTGTAGTAATGAATATTACTGGAGTTTTTTCCCAACACCAAATCGTTATTTTTAACACCTTGACACGTGTTTCGATCACCAAGTGATATGAAGAAAAAGTAATTCAAGGAGCTGTCTTGATGGATTTTTTCATCCAGTTTGTTTCTGAAAGAAATTTTGGAGCATGGTATATGAATATTCGTGAAGAGCTTACCAAGGAAGTTAAAAAAAAACTAATCTCACTTAATAATACTTACCGGTGTAAAGTTAGCAGCTATTGTGTAACAGCCACTTCGATTGCAACAGCCGAATCAATATAGCTGAAATCTGAAATGTATATGGCACCTCAGAAAACAATCTTCCAATATTCCTTATCAACTTCAGAGATTTGCGATGAAAATGGAATATGGAAATCGGGCTCAAGTCACTTCAGAGAAATATAATTTCATATAAATATCATCCATTTCAACCTTGTCCTCTCAGAAAAATACTGCCAGCTTAAAATATACAGGGTGTGTTGAAATATAGGTTACGAACATTTGCAAATAGATGATATCATTATGAAATATTCGTAAGGTGTCTTTCTTCACACCCTGTTACTTCCATACTAGAAGGGACTCATGTTAGGTTTTTATCATTCCTAAGTGGATTACGTCCCCTCATTCTAATCGCAAACGGATGATATCAACCTAAAATGTCCCCACACACCCTGTGAATTCAAAGATGACAGTATTTTCATGAAGAGACTCATCATCATTCCTTCTTCAAATCTCTGAGGTTGATAAGGAGAATATGAGGAATCTGGCGTGCAATATGAATTTCAGACCTTTCGAATAAGAACAAGCTAACTATTTTGAAATATTCAAATTTTTCACGGAGCCTCTGGTAATTAGATTTCTGGAATCGAAGTGGCTGCTGAAAAGTGGCTGCCAAGTTCACACCGAAAAAAAAATTTACTTCTAATCAACGAAGTAATATTGAAATTAACCATGAAAACAATGGTGAATGAGAAGAATCTCAAACGACATCAGCTGTTGAGTGACATTGGTTGAAAATTGACAAATACAACTCCTTCACCTCACGCTGGGTTGGAGAAAGATCCCTTACGTAATTTAGAAATTATCATAATCCAACACAACACATTCTTATGACATTTAAAAAAAACGCATCGAGTAATTTCAGTGGATTACCTCGTGTTGTATATACCTACCATTCGGTAGTTCTGTCCCTCTGATAGTTACATAGAAGGGAGAAATGCCTACCACCATGTCTGAGATATTGGGAAATGAATTACCTGTATCTTCTTGGCAGCTACTTAAATTTTATTAGATTGATAACTGCTTAACCCACACATGGTAATGGACTCCCAGACGGAGACACAAAATTTACATTTATACATCCTATATTTATATTTAACGTCAGAGAATGATGGACTTGATATTATTTGAGCGATTGTCCAGGTCTACACGCAGGAGTCCTGTTACTCAACTGTGGTCAGTCTCCATGTACTGGCCCTAATGAAGCATTAGCGTCTCTGAGGCATTTTGTTCACAGACTTTCATGTAAATGAATCTGTCACGAAGTGTTCAAGCTCAATTTAATAGTAATGATATGATATTGATAAATCTTTCTAACAGATTTTGAAAAAACGTATATTATAATGTGAAAAGGTGAAGTGTCACGGCAAAGTGTTTTTCAACTTAACCTGGAATTAATTGACCAATTATTGAATTAATTAGACAAATACTATAACAGTCGATTATAAAGCTTGGTAGCATTGTACGAGAAACTTCTCTTGAATGCTTCGGTCTTTGTTTGGGAATGACAAGCTTTTAGGTGAATTATTATTGCTCCAAAACCTTTTTTATTTCATCGAGAGATAACGTGGAGTGCCATATTGTGGACAGCTATCAGAAAGTGAAGTTTGCGAAGTTGATTGAGACGTAAACTTTTTTCTATATTTTGCAAACAGTTACATTTTTATAGGTGCAGATAGTCTTTAACGGTTGATCCTAACTATTCAGAGAAAATGATATTAATTCAGTGTTTTTATATTCAAACTTACTAGTTCATGATGAATATCTTGCCAATGTTTCCCTTTGAATATCGTAGCCGTGTCATCGGTATAACAAACGTATTAATTTGCAATATATGTTCACTTTCAGAAATAAAAACCGTTTGAAATATTTTAATTAACATTGAAATGCTGAACTTCACATTATTGTTGGAGAGGGTCATCAACGGTAGACCTTAGACCTTAATTGAATCAGTCAATAATCATCAATTATTTGGTCACACATTTTCAAAAAATAAATTCATCACTTTCGTTACAATGCAAATGCAATGTGTGATGTCGTGTTGAGGAACGAATCCAAAGATTAATGACACAATAATATATGAGCATTAGTTTGTAACTAATGATGCGGTATTCGCAATGAACTGAGCTTCTATCGAACTAGGCATTAATAAAAATAAGAATAAAGCAGGTTTTTACCAAAATTGCAGATGTGAAATTGCATTAATCATGTTTTCATCAAGTCGGGTATTTCTATAATAATAATGTCAATAATGTCGAGTTGTAGACGTCTTTATGAAGATAATAACTATCAGATTTTACTACATCCTCAATGTGTCTTTTCAAGGAAAAGACTCAGAACTTCAATGAATTTTATAGACATCTGAAAGGGTTATATTAACGTCTGCCTTGCCTAGCTATTGAATATTGAAAATAAAAATTACAACCACCATCATATTTTTCAGCTGTTCTTTCTTGTACAATTAGTAACATTTTCATCATACTGTATTTTTTATTTTCCATGAATATTTCAAAATATTCCAAGATCTACATACTGGATCAGCAATTTTCAAGTTAATCCTAAACATGTTATTTCATAGAAACTAGTCTCAATAATCCGACAGTTACAAAAAGAAAAGCCGCCTTGACTTGAGACAAATTGACATTCATTATTTTATAACTTCATCTCATGTAAGACATTTCATGAATAAACAACGAGTCAATCTACTGCGAAATGATGTTTTTTTTGGTTGTATCCGAGGATAGTTATGAACACATCTCGCATGAATGTTCGCATTTTTTCAAAATGATTTCAATAACTATTAGTGATGTTTGCAATTCTTTGTCAACAAATTCGGTGAGTGAATATTACTGGAGTTTTTTTTTCCCAACACCAAACCGTTATTTTCAACACCTCTACACATGTTTCGCTCACCAAGTGATCATCTTTAAGAGTTCAATCTCCCAATCGAAACACATGTCGAGGTGTTAAAAATAACGTTTTAATATTGGAATAAAACTTTAGTAATATTCATTACTACACCAAAAGTTTCGAACAGTGCATCACAAATATATTCGGTGTGAGTGTCAGCGAAAATTGTTGATGATACACAGGATCTTTCACGAGTTTCATAAGACGTACATAGAGAATCAAACGAAGGAAAAATACTGTTTTATCATGAAGCAGATCTAAATCAGTTGCTTTCCAATATGTGATATCGGAAATTATTGAGGAAGCTTCACGTCTTGTATCCATAAATATTTTAACCGCTTAAGTGACCATCAATATGGTATCTGCAAGCAAACATCAATAAATGGCTCCTTGTCACATGCCATCCATCTTTAAGGCAATGAAATCATGAAACGTGAAGAGTCTGAAGTCCTTGCACTTGATATTCAGGAGGTATTTGATATTACCTATCTGTTAACGACCATTTATCTTGCAAAATATGCCAGTTGAAATTCATTAGTTTGCAGAACATGATTTTGTATATTCATGTCATATTTTTGTGTGTAGGATGATTAAATGATAATAACAATAAATCTATACTTGATAAGAATATTAGAATGTTCACAATAAATTTTATTCTGAAGTCCTTTCACTACACGACAGCTTCATCAGTTACTAATACATTAAAGGTGCCCAACATATTGATCCTGTTTTTTTTTAACATCCAGTTTGAAAACTCTAGTTCATTTACATATAAATATCTTTTAAACCTTTTTCAGTGGATTTATTAGAGCCACCACTCTGTGACCCACAATGGAGTGATGTGTTGATATTATTTTAAGTATATTGCTAATATAACTAATTTTCGAGCCCTAAAAAAAATGGAATTGAATTCGAAAGGTCGGCAAAAAAACAATTGTTTGGTTAAGAAAACAATGATCTTGTCTTTATACTAACCTTTCTTCAGAAAAATCATTGGACCACTAAACTAGTTAACTGATTATATTACTAATGTACATTGGTCTCAACACTGTCTCTTGTGGAACACCGGTGCTGCTTCGCTTTGAATTTCTCGATTCTATACAAGATGTATTTATAGTGTCACCATAAAAAATGTGACAGTGGATAGTTACCTATTCGTTTATAAGTGATTCCTATCATTTCATTTGATATGGTTTCAATTTATATCCTATTTACTTCTTTCGTTTGAATTTCCACGATTTTTATGACTTCCCAGTTAGCGATGGTAAGTTCTCATTCAATGAAAGTAGTACTCTTCCAAATTTTTCAACAAAAAAAACCCGAGAACAGAACTCATTGAAATTTACCTGTGGGTGTATGATAGTGTTCGGCGCCAATGGAATAAACCTGAATAAGTACTAATCAAATTCTATTCGACTATCATCAAAGGTGACGTACAATTGATGACAGAGGCATAATTAAGTCAAAATCTGAGATAACGCTTGTTTGTTTTATTTTGATCTATTGTGTGGCCAGTATAATAAATATTATTAAAATATGCGTAGTCATATGGTCGTAAAGTCGTAAAGAGAATTTCTTTTGATGGAGGATATGTCTATAGGTACTCACATAATAGTAATTGGGTGGTCCAACAATACTCTGCAGTCTTGCAAACCTGTCTTTCTTAATATGAATGAACAATGCATTTGGAATTCTGTTGGAAGCTTGAATTCGAACCAGGTGTCTGGCAATCGAGTGTGTCAGGTGAACGTGATTCCATTCCCGAAAATGATATGCCTATTTGAATGCTTTACACTAGAAGTAGGACTTGCACATAAAGGAATTGAATATAAAGGAATATTATAAAGAATATGTGTTTGTGTTTTTTTTCGACAGTATGTAATACCTATCAGAAACACAATTTCCCCTTATATTATTCTGGTTGGTTAATCTCTTTTCTATTAGTAACTCTGGTAGATTTTGTGTAAACTTTTTCCGATAGTAAGGAAATTCAGTAATGAATGGCAAAATAGGAAATTTAATCTTCCGTATAACATAGGTTTTTTATGGCCGAAGTCATAATTAAAGTGAACAATATCTGGTGGTTGAATGTAACTCAAAGTAATTCAATTATGATTAATTTCCATGTTATCTGCATTTATGCAGAGTGTGGAGGTGTTGAGATTTTTTAAGAAGGTCGATATAAGTAAGTACACACTAAAAAGCATTGGTCCCAATATTGATCCCTGTAATATACCCGAGATACGTTTCAAATCTAACATCATTTTTGAAAGGATATTTTATAGTATTTCCGATATTCTTGAAAAAAAAACGTAATCTGATTTTCATTCTTAACTACTATTACCATACTTCTGAATAAAGTGTCTTCAAATATCGTTTGAATAGGTTGCAAAACATTACAACACACGGGCTGAAAAGTCACGGGCCTAAGAAAGAAATTGGCTCCATTCAGTAACGTAATCTCCATCAACAGCTACACAATCATTCCAGAGCCTCTCTAACATTTCAATACCACTTTTGTAGAACGATTTACCTTTTGCCTCAAAATAGTCCTCAGTTTCAGCAATAACCTCTTCATTTGAGTGAATTTTATTACCGGTGAGCATTTTTTTGAGGCCTAAGAACAGCCAGTAGTCGCTGGGAGCCAAATCTGGCGAATAAGGTGGGTGAGGAAGCAATTCGAAGCCCAATTCATGCAATTTCGTCATTGTTTTGAATGACTTGTGACACGGTGCGTTGTCTTGATTAAACAATATTTTTTTCTATGCCATATGCCAATTTTGGCCTTCAAACGCTCCAATAACACTTTATAATATACACCATTGATGGTATTTCCCCTCTCAAGATATTACACCACGCACATCCCAAAATCCCGAGGCCATAACCTTTCCAGCCGATTGTTGTGCTTTCGAGGGCTTTGGACGAGATTCACCAGTTTCTCTCCACTCAGATGACGATAGTTTTGATTCCGGAGTGAAGTGATGGATCCATGTTTCATCCATTGTCACATATCGACGCAAAAATTCTGATTTGTTATGTTTGAACATGACCAAACACTGCGTTCTGCATCATCGGTGTCTTTACGACCACGTTTGAAGTCAGCACACCAATGTTTAATTGTTGTTTCTGATGGGGCGGAGGCCTTATAAAACTTTTCAGGCCATTGCTTTTCCATCAGGAAGCGGCGTGAAATTAAAACACGAAATTGTTGTTGATTCATTATTTTGAAAATGAAAGTAGTGTCACTCTTAGCACAATAACTCACAAACTTATGAGTAGAATATCATGGAATTTCAGCAGCTTTTTTTAAAGGTTAATACTAACTGAAGAAGCGGTCAATGCAATAAGGTGATGATGCCGGTTGGGCTCTTCTCCCAGATCTCCCAGAGCATTGGCATCATTAACCAATGAACATTTCCCACATATTGACATTAGTGATCACTGGATCTGAAATTTATGTCCTCTTAGTTAGACGCAATGAGCCAAAAATGAAATCCTTCCGCGGAAAAAATTTATGATAAATTGAGTGAGCAGATATGATCTTAAGGTTCGAGAGTTTGAAAAGTGGAGATATAATAATTAGAATGATCGAGGGCTACATTAGGGTTATTAGCTTGTTGAAGCCTGAGGGTGGGGATTGAATAATTTCAACATGTTTCCACAACTGATTCAATATCTCCCTTAGCAATAGAGCAAGACCGGTATCTCGTCAATACCATAATGAAGGTGCTAATGAAGCATTTGTGAACCAAATTAAGTCGATGGATATGGACTGACACCGCATATTCTGGACATGCCGATAGCAAATGAATAAGAGTTCCAGCCGCCCCGCTGCATCTGGTGCCAGGGACCTATATACCCATCACGCGACTTCAGAAGACCAAGGTGTTGAAGACAGGCCCTAGTGGGCCCTTCAGTTTCTGACTCCAATCCACTGGATCTGAGTAAAGCAAACAACAGATGCGTTGATAAACCAATCAATGTTGTTGAAGAAAATATCATGCTTTCCCAATATCGAAAAAACGGCTCCGATGTCAAGTTTTTTCCTATGATTTTATACATTAATCTTCGAAAATTCCGAAAGTAATCCATAATTCCGTAATCCATAATGCCGAAAATATTCCATAATAAAAATTTCACCTATCATTCAGATCTTTTATAAAAAGCACGGGAGTTATATTTCCAAAGCAAAATATTGTATTTTCATTTGAATAAAACTAATTTCGAGCGGATAGATCATGTATACAATACGAGAAATAAAGCGATAACAACTGCTATATCAAAAGTTGAAAAACCATTATCACAGAGCCACTTCACGTACCTAGGACCCATATTATAAGTCCATTCACTCGGTTTATTCAGGAAGGTTCTCAAAAAATGACTTCATTTCATGCCAAGAATGGAAATACACAAATTGGTAGATCGGAAAAATAATTACTCTAATCTATCGCATTTTTTTAATCAATTGATATTGTAACGTTTATTAACATAACATCATGAAAATCACAAGTAAATTAAAAATTATTTCATCAATCCACTGGAATCCTTCATTATGCGTATTTAAACATTAATCGTATGAAAACTGTAATAGCTACCAAAAAATCGTTCAGAAAAATGTATTTCATCGTTTACTTACTTTGAACTTTATTTCATAACATAAATGTAGGTCAATAATTGGATTGCATTTCGGATATATTGTTATTTGACTTTTTGAGGCGGTTATATTGTGTGTACTGTAAAATGGTTTCGGAGCATACCAATTACCCACGGGCGTTTATATTAACGCCAAGATTACCGCAGCCCTCATTATAAGCGAAATAATCTGTAATTGTTATCTTTCGAATATGCCCAGCTCTTGAAGGAGTATAACTCGTTCGAAAATAATTCATGCTGTGAATAAACGATCGATGGAAGTAATTGAATCGATGGAATTGTGAATAATTGGAACTTTGACCCCTGTTTATAAAAATCCAATAGTTATTGTTGTTTATGATTCTATGTTCAGAAACGCTTCTTCATTTATATTGAACTGTTATCTGGTATACATGTCTGGTTTACATAAAAAAGTATTGTTAAAATACATGATAACACATTAATATTAATAAAGATTGTTATATACATAAGTGAAAACGAATAACAAATGAAAACCGAAAATTATTCGTGGGTGTAATTTCGTTGAAGTATTTATTAGCCGATGTAAATGAACAAGAATTATTGTTGATTTCGAAAGAATGCTTCAATGCATTGCAAGCAATGTGAATCTTGAGAGTGCGATTGTCAACAGCGTAATACGAATTGTCTTTGACAACAAGAAGTTTTTGTCCAGATTCATTAATTCTGAGTTGGTTTTTAATAACCCTTCTCAAAGATTATTGAAATCACTTGAAGCTAATAATGCTGTTAAAACAAGACACTGAAAGTACAGACTGTTACAAAACGTCATGCAATAAGGAAAGGATGAAATAAACAGAAAATAAAAATACAATAAGAAGAATCTTATAACTCTCGCTGAACCCTTGCTTCCCTTATACTTCGTTACTGGACTCTTGTTAGGAAAGTCGCCGAGACACGTCGATTTTTGATTCACCCCTGGTTTCATCCATTAGTGGAGGGGAGCAGTCCTTTCAGAAAATTCAAATAGCATGGGGTGGGGAGTGATAGCTCATTTGATAGGGGGTTTTATTCTCTATTTAACTGTGCAAAGGAATTGAAATTTGTTGAATTAATTTAAGAGTTATGATTGTTTAAGGATAACGACAATTAGAATTAAAAAGTCGGCCCTGTATGATATCGGTTTTGGTTCAGACGTCAAGTGAGACGTATTTGTCATTCGCGTAGATAATAACTGCATGGTGTTTTTGGATGTTAAGGATAAATGGTCAATACAAGAAACTGATATCACGGAGAATGCGAGCCAGTGTGTTTTAGCTGTTAGTTGTGCTTGCTATTCGTCTTAAAACAATGGTTGCACCACGTGCGTTAAACGATAAATGCGAAGCGATTGTTATTTTTGGTGAGGCTAATCGTAATTATCATGAGGCTGTACGAATGTTCAATGAACGTTTTCCAGATCGCCCTATTGAAGAAATTATTTCAAACAATTAGTGAAAAAATCTAAAGTCAATGAGATTCAGTGTCACTCTATTCAGGAGTTGCGTGCGCGGATAACGGAAGTGTGTGCAACAAATTGCTCGCGATACTTTGCAGGAGTGAAACTGAAAATATACTCCATTTTTGACAGGAGGTCGACGGGGAACATTTTGAACATTTACTGTAATAACAGAAAAAGTTAGTGCTAGTTTAGTTGCCTTCCTGTTTGTGGTGTAATTCTTTGCACGGTTGAATAGTGAATAAAACCCCCTTTCAAATGAGCCATTACTTGCATCCCTCCAGTAAGGGATGAAATCAGGAGTGAACTATTCATATAAAATTTTTCCTAACAAGAGTCCAGTAACAAGTTAGATAGGGGGGTTACACTTATATGATGCGCACTGTATAATAATATCAGCGAGTGGAGATTTTGATTCTGCCAAGATAGGAATATATTGGAAGTACGTAACACCTGTCTACTGAATTTTGCGTGACTATTTTTGCTAATGAATATTATTTACAACGACCCAAACTCATCGTAAATCGTCATTTTTGTACAGGCACCACTCTCACATCGTCTTGAGGAGAGGTTAATTTTGATGATGAAAAGAAAAATAGCGTTCAATGTAAAAAAAAAACTTACGAAACAGAAAAGAACTATTCAAATTGGCCATAAACACTACCCGGTAGTTACAACTTTATCCTCAATGCCACGCATTCTGTTATTAGTGGAATACGAAAAAAAAAAAACATTAACATCCACCTCCCTTTAGCTGTTCTTACATCGAATCACGCAGTAGGTAAGCAGGTTCGAGGAGTATGAATATAGACAGCGAAAAAAGAGTTTCAAAGCAATTTTTAGTCGAATTTCATGTTAGGGCATTGCAAGGTAAAAGTATGCGTGTCCGGTTTTTAACAGCCTCCGATCCTATAATACTGGGCATGCGGTCAATGTTTTGTTCATCAAAATTAGCAACGGCTTCACGGTTCGACAATCGCTCGGCCCGTATTCCTTTTTATCGATAATAATACGAGGCGCCTTCGGAAAGTATTGACATCGAAAAAATAACTAGTTAGTAGCTTCTATCGATATATAAAACTAGTATACATAAATATATTCTGTGATTTATTGTAGACACGAATAAGACATCAAATACGTGAATTGATTATCAGATCTCAGAAAATAAATCACTTTCAATACTGAATACTTTGAAAGTCTGTGGAAGAATAGTTAGGATGACTGTATAATTCAGACCTAGTTATTGAACATTTTCATGTATCAGTCCTTTCTGAACAGACCATGTATTATGGTGACAATTTCAAAGTTGAATAAATATCCTATTTTGAATCCCAATAAAGTGGTGGAAGAAGAAGAGGGCCACAAAGGGCTTCAACAGATGTAAAAATACATTCATAAACATGTATTTTTTTTGTCTCACTACGAAATTTTTCTGAAATCATACACTTCCTTTATTGAAAAGTCTATTCACATCTAGTTTCATCCTCGTATATATTCCGAAAGTACGATATGAATGTGTTATACTGTTCATACCAATGGACGAATCAAAATTTTACCGGCCATCAGCTTCAACTTTCTCCTCATAAATTTCGATGTAAGATCGAAATCTCTAGTAGATGTCTTCGTTGCGTCATTGTTACTGATCAGATTGATACAGTCAAAGCTAAGAAGTAAATTTGTCATAGCTGATTTCGGAGAGGAACCAATTCAAGTGGAAAAAGGCAATCTCTAAGGAATGTTTTCATGTTCACTGGTTGTCAAAAATCTGACAATGAAATCGCAGCAAAATCGGAGCTTTATATTATGCCAATGACCTAATCGTCACAATAAGGAGAAATAACGAGATGGTCATCCTAGACCTGAACCATTGTTGTGCCAAATAGCTCTAAACTCAATTAGCAGCCAGGGTGCAAAGGAAGAACTCACTGTTAATCCTGACGAACCAATACTAGTTCAATATACTGAGATCAAAATTATGTACTTGAAGCCTCAACTCAGCTTACATTTGCCAAAGTGACTTGAAACATGTATTTGTATGTATGTATATTTATGTGTTTAGGTCTGTATATCCATAACATGGTGAAGCATATTTGTATTCCTATATTAATTCTTCTTATATTTCTTCAAATAATCAATGTTACATTATAAACATATTACTTTTATCATTTATAGACTTAGGTATTGTTTATTCAGATATTTTATATTCTTTATATGTACTATGTTATATTATCATTACCAACTTCAGATTCGATTGAACCTCCCCGTCTAATTCCCTATGCACAGACTTGATCTTCCCCTTTTCCGCTAATCTTCTGCACTGTGGCATATGTATGTACAAAAATGTAAAACAAAAGGAGAATTAATTATTATTATTATTATTATCAATCATATAAACAACATTCTTTCCAAATTCACATCGGTGGCATGAATAAGAGGTACAATATTTAAATAGACAATGGGTTTGTTACCAAAAATGATGATACTTCAAATCAAAAAATCAAGAACGGTCTAAGTTTCTTTGAATATTGTCATCCACCGGTACTTTTTGAATCTACCCCGTATCATGGTGCCAACTTCAATGTTGAATTAATATTCTGTTGGCTTCGTTTCGTCGAGTTACAGTCCGACTAGTGCTTTCCTAATGAAAATTGCCGCCTGAAAGTATTCAATAACGAACAAATCAATTTTTTCAATTTCTCTGTTATTAAATGAATGTATTAATGATGGTATTTCTTATCTGTTTCAGAAATGAGTTTTTGAATATTGATTACAAACGATAAGTTCTTCTGATGAAAAAGACAAACAAATGTTTTCAAATTTCCTTCACAGCTAGCTCATTGCATTTATTAGAACTTGATATCACCCCAGAAACAAATTCTAAATTCCAGTTGGGACTCCAACAACGCAATGTAGTTGCTTTTAATGTGAACGAACTCAATTCTCTGAAGACAATACTCAAGGCGAAACACTGGGATGATAGTTTACTGCATATAAGTTACAAATATAGGTTTCAAAAAAAAGACTATCAAAAATTTTACCTTCCCCACGAAACTGACCGTGATGTCGGGGCAGAGACGAGGTGCTGACGTTTCTCCCTTTCTGGTCTGTTCTATGTGAACAAATGGTCCAATGCACGTAGAACCGACGTAGCGCCACGCGACGCTAACAGCTACTAAATGGCCTACAACTGGGAAAGTGTCGAAACGGGTGATTTTAGAATTGCGAATACTTCTATTTGAAGCTAAATAGAATTAGGCATTCGGAACTAGAATATTAGATATAATATATTAAAAAATAATCGTCCAAAAATATAATAATGAATATCGCAAGCAAATTATTCGAGACAATCTTGTATAATCGCATCTATTTGTCAGCAAAACAAATTTCCATTTATCAACATGGATTCATGAATTCTCGTTCGACAATCAGTAACATCTCAATATTCCGCCAATTTCTATGCGAAACAGTGGATAGCACACAGATTTCTCGAAGACTTTTGACAGAATGAATCACAAACGTTTCGAGATGTGTACCTGTCCCCACCATCAACAATTTGTACAATATGATGGTTACAAATCAGAAAAGAATATAGCAACTAGCGGTGAAACACAGAGATCTAATTTGGTTCCAATATTGTTTCTATTGTACATAAATGACCTGTGCATATCTTTAGAATCTTAAAGACTTATGTTTGCCGATGATTTGAAATTATATACTTCCGTCATTCTTTAAATGATTGCGTGCATCTGCAGACTCAACAATTTTTTTTCATGAGTGATGTACCAAAAATAGTCTTCCAGTGAACATATAGAAATTTTACAAACTTGTTTGCACTAACGACAATGTATTATTGTTTTGTCCTCTCTTAATTAGATTGCGGATCTCTGATATGAAACTCCATATATGGTTAACATATTTATACCCCTGACAAGGTACAGAAGAAATTCCCAAAGTTATGGGCTCAGACTACTTTTCAATATTACAAATATTTGACTTTATACCCTTAGAGAAACACACGGCACATACCTTATAAAATTTCTATACAAGCTTTTGAACAATCGAATTGATAATTGTGAATTACTATCGTACCTATATCAATATTCTTTGTGCCTAGACAATCATGTCACATTTATTTGTGAACAGGCGCAAACTAACATCATGCTTGAATCTCCAATCTATGTAATGTGTGCATGAACTATAGAGAATAACATTTGTATTTTAATATTTTCTCTTGTACCTCAGCTGAGTCAAAAATCAAGTCTAGAACTTATATTAAATGTTAATGATAAATTGATTTATGTTTTCACACACTTGATTTATCAATTATATTTTTTGTTCCAAACTGCTCTGTAAATTGATGTAACCGATAAGCAATAAACACTTCAAACAAAACGTTGAATAGTTTGTATGCTAATAGGTACTTTTTTATTTCGATGATACATATTTAATCATCGTTTCCAACAAGCACCTCTGAGTTGACCTTTGAATTTTTGTATAGAAAAACATTAATTTGTGGACTTGGCGAAAGAATTTTACCATTCAATTAATCAATTTAATAGGTGACTATTTTTCCCTCGACGAGAAAGAAGAATTAATCTTCATTAACTTCTGTGATTGATGGCATTCTATTTGGAAATGATTATAGAGACAACACTGAATGCTTGACATTCGTTTCGAATTTTTACGATTTCCAGAATGATGGTGAAACTTGCTGAAGGTCGGGGATTCTAATAATAACAACTAAGAAATGCATCTATAATAAAAAAGGAGGTTAACACGCTTAAGGATATCTTGATATTATTCTGATCGATTGACGAGTATTTTAGGATCACCAAGTTTTCTTTTTCTCTTCCTTCAACAGACCCCTTCACTTCATACGTTTTGACTCTAATGGAAATCTTAATAACAATTCAGTATTAGGAACAATGACAGTGTTGTTTTATTACAGTCGAATCCCAATTCTCGAAGGAAATGATATATCAGGTGTCCCAATATTATATGAACAGCAGAAAATCAACATTCAAGAAGTGACCTTGACTCAGAGATATTACCCAGAAAGCCATGGTCATAGCAGAAAGTTAAATTTTCCCAATTTCCTGAGTAAAATTATTATTTGTAATAACTTCCAGGGTTTATTTAGTCGAATGTGAATAGGCTTGAGCCACAATACACCCTTGCGGGTTGCGCAAACTTTATATTGACCAAACAAGGAGAATTTTCTTCAGAAAACAAAGAAAAACATAGAAATAGTATATTGGGTGAGAAGAGCAATTCAACATTTGCCTACTATATTTTGGCAGGGGAGCACTTTCTACATTCGAAAGAAAAGGTTCGAAACTCTTGTTTAGATAACAATAGATTGAGGCAGTTTTTTGTTTAGATGTCCAATCGTTCCCAGAAATTGTGAAAATGTTTAAGTTGAATAGTCATTATAATTCAAATTACTCTAATATATGAAAAGAATGACAAAAAATTACGTTAGTACTGAATATGCCCGAAGAAGAATAGTGAAACACGTATCACATTTCTGTAAATTGTTAAGGAAATATGTTATAGTAAAGTGTTATTTGGACACGTTATAAGGGATTTTCTTCAAGTATCTGATGCCAGTTCCATTACATTTGTTTGGTAAACATTCACACAGATGTTAATACTTATTGCGAATTGTTCACCTTCAGTCCCGGGCCTAATGAAGAAAACGCGTTTTTTTTTTGTTCAAAATTGTCTTTATTAATCAACGTAATTTCCATCCCACTTTTGTAGAATGATTTATCTTTTGCCTCAAAATAGGCCTCCGTTTCAGCAATAACCTCTTCAAATCATCTGAAAGAACAATTCGTTCAGGCAACTACTCCCCTGGCTAATATCACGACAGGTGTCAGTGCAGGATTCTTCAGTGAAGTTATTCCTGCATATACTGTTGGCGATACAACTGCCGCAATAGATTTTCAATTATTGGAACACACTTGCAGACCGGTTTCGGGCTGTTTGGCCACTCGTCAGTGCAAGGTAGTTTATATCATCAACATAAAATCGATGATTTCTGATAATTGAAAATCAAATTCCTTCAGAGTATCATTCCTCGAACTATGCAGAAGCATACAACAAACAACAGGTTTTTCGTCGCCACATCTGCCTGTGAACGAGGTAACCAACTGTATATCCGAAATTTGCCCAATTCCTCGTATAAGGAAAGAAAACTTTTCACATATAGTCAGTAGGCATACTTGAAGACTGGTTATAAATCAAATCATCTAAAAGAACAATTCGTTCAGGCCAGTGTCAGCTCCCTACACTGTAGGTTAATGGACTGACACCTATCAGAAAACAACTACTCCCCTGGCTAATACCACGAAGGGTGTTTGATTATATCCGACAGGTGTCAGTGCAGGATTCTTCACTTCACACCATACTTCACACCAGGGGAGTAGTTGTTTTCTGATAGGTGTCAGTCCATTAACCTACAGTGTAGGGAGTTGAGACTGGCCTGAACGAATTGTTCTTTTAGATGATTTGATTCATAGCCAGTCTTCAAGTATGCCCACTGACTATATGTGAAACAATTACCTATTCATTCGAGCAACATTTCTAACCGGTGAGCTTTTCTTTGCGTTGTCTTAATGAAACAAAATTTTTCTTGCCGTATGCGTTCGTTTCTTTGCAATTTCGGCCCTCAAACGCTCCAATAACGCTATATAATATTCACTGTTGATAGTATTTCCCTTCTCAAGATAGTCGATGAATATTACACCACGCACATCCCAAAATACCGAGGCCATAAGCTTTCCAGCCGATTGTCGTGCAGAGTTGCCAACCGTAACGGAATTCCGCTACTGCAGCGGAATTTACTCGACGGTAGCGGCGTAGCGGATTCGAACATAATGTAGCGAAATTTTCTATAATCAATATTGAAAAAACTATGGAAGAAGAAGAGGCAGTGGACAGCACTCTCCTTCTTCTTCTCGATTCAATGGCCTCAGCAACTAAGGCTATCCGCAGACAGCACTCGAAGCTGACAGCTAATACGTTATAGTCTTAGTAGTGAGGCCATGATGAATGAGAAGAATATTTTTGAATATTTTCATTCATATCATGAACCTTATAACCTCCAATACCTTGAAACTAAAAGTCTTGACTGTCTCGAGTATTATGACTTGTATGAAACAAATTACAGTAGAAATAGAAGATAGTTCATCTGATTATGATTCGAGCGAAAGAGCTATCGCAGTTGGAATTGACGAGAATGGGATATGTTGAAAAAAATACAAAAAGTCTCGAAAACAAACTTTATATCAACATTGTTTGTCTGGTTCCAACTTGAAAGGATGGATTAGTCCTGTCGCGAATGATTGTTCAAGAGCTCAATGTGACTATATGTACGTGAACAAATTGATTTTTATTTTTACTTTTCAAAATCATTTTTTCAAGCTAATAAATATTTGGTCGAGACGACAACTTTCAAAAGTTAACTGCTGTAAACTCAGAAAATTAGGTACCATCTACTGAGTTGCGCGGTTGAAAATCATCATGATCCTGATTACTTACATTAGTGACAGTTCAGTTTGATGGTATCTGAACGGTACACAAACTACAAACTGTAAGTTCTGTGGTATTTAATTTTGGATGAGGCACATACGCGAACTGATTGCGTTAGATATACAAGCGCAGCGGAATATGAAACAGTGTGGCGGATTTTTGAATAATGTGTAGCGAATTTATAGTTCTACTAGTTGACAACACGTCGTGCTTTCGGGTGCTTTGGACGAGGTTCACCAGTTGCTCTCCACTCAGATGACGAATCTTTTTGATTCAGGAGTGAAGTGATGGATCCATGTTTCTTCCATTGTCACATATCGACGGTTTTCGGTTTGTTATGTTTGAATGTGGCCAAACATTGCCCATATAATCATCAAGACGTTCTTGTTTTTGGTCAACAATGAGCCCACTCTGAACAGAGTCAAATGCTCATGAAGTATAAAGCCAACACGTTTTTTTGGATATCTTAACAATGTCAGCTAACTCACGCAACTTCACTTTTCGATCGATCAAAACGATTTTGTGGATTTTTTTTGTTTTCTGGTGTTACGTCCACTGTGTTCTGCATCATCGGTGTCTCTACGACGTTTGAAGTCAGCAAACCAACGTTTAATAGTTGTTTCTAATGGAGCGGAGTCCTTATAACACTTTTCAAGCCATTGCTTCGCTTGAACGGCATTTTTTTCATCAAGAACAGTGTTACCTCAATGACGAAATTGTTTTTGATTCATTGTTTTGAAAATAACAAAAGTAGTGTCAACTCTTAGCGCAATAACTCACAAAATTATGAGGAAAATATAATGAAATTCAAACAGCTTTCTTTTAAAGGTTGGTACTAACTGATAAAGCCGTGCATGTAATAAGACTAGCGCCATCTATGTGTTAGGCTCGAGACTTTTCAGCTCAGGTAGTAATATGATGTATTACCCAACACATGTTTCTTTGGTTATTGTCTTCATAACCTCAAATATGTTTTTGTCTATGGAATCCTGAGAATATAACGTTACCTGAAATAAAATCAATGAATATTATCAAAAACTTATATTAAAATGATCAGCATAGGAATTAATTTCAGATTGTGTAGGCGCAAATGACGCAAATTGAATCCAGTTTCTGGTACTATTTTCGTACGTGAAACGTAAATGGGTACTTTATCGTATTTGCTTACAAAACTTATAAAACTTGAAAGTCATGTTCGATTAAAAAAATTACTGAAAAAAAATTTACACCATTTTATCACTTTACTAGTATTTAGAAACATGTGACGTCATAACGGTTACGTGACAAGTATTGATCTTTCAGAGCGAAATTTCAAATAGAATTTGAATACAAGTTGTAATGAAAAAACAATATTGAATATTATATATACATGTAAGCTCTCGAAGAGAAAATATTTGAGGAATCACGAAATAACTCTCAATGAACTACCGTTTAATGCAAAACATTTGATATAAAAATTGATATCAAGTGGACAAAACTCAATATTCAAATTTATCCAAGTATTGCAACTGAAGTTATTACAGCAGGTTACACAGGGAAGCCATCAAAATCCATAAGAATGATTCAAAAAGAATAGAGGAAATTCTGAAAGTTAATAAAGCCTGTCTTCATAATTGAAATAATCTTTTTGTGATGCACTGGTTGGAACCTTTGGTATAGTAATGAATATTACTGGAGTTTTTTCCCAACACGAAACCGTTATTTCAACACCTTGACACGTGGAGGAAGATCAAAGTGGCTCGTTTTATTGAAAGATGTTTCAAGGCTTTACCCAAGAGCAAAAATAAGACAAGATTCTTTCTGAAGATTGCAATTACTTGGTCAACGAAATATATGACTTTTTGAATTCATAATATTCGTTCCTTCGTATCTATATTTTGCGTTGGGTAGAAACCTCATCCATCGCGAAAATGCTAGATTTTTCTACTCATTTAGTTCTATCCAGTCAGACTACTCGACTTGTTTACCCAACACTAACAGAAATACCCTTATTGTGATTGCATGTTTTTAACGACTTTCACCCAAGATAGTTGGGGTCAAATGAAGTTTTTATAAGCAATAGGTGTTTATTGCCAACACAAAGCAAACACATCTCATGAAACCCAAACACCCATTATGGCGAGGAATTCCTTGAAGTAGTTGAAGCAAAGAATACTGTAAAAGCTAGAGGCAATTTCGAAACAACATAATAATTAAAGGTGTGAACATGGCTGAGGAATTGAACAAATCTTAGATTTTCAGCAAGATGGTATATTTGTTCATGAAGTGAAATGCTTTTATTTGTTCGTAGCATTTTATTTCGGTACGTGAAATAATTAGGCGTGGAAGCGTTCTTAGAAGGGATATTCCTGGACGATTATTAGTGATGTTTTCAATGTTTCAGCAACGTGACTTCTGCAGCGTTACTTTATGATTCGTTGGTCCTGTCTAGGATAAACAAAAAACTTCTGACTTTTGATGGATTGCAGGAATTGTTATATAGGCACTGTCAACATTCTCGCTCATGAAAATACATCCAGCTGGAACTTAGTGTTAGGATTCAAGTAAGGAAATTAGTTTAGATACTAGGATACTAGATTCTCAGTGTGGTAGTTTTTATATTTCAATTTATTTTTTTCTATCTTAGTTAATGTGGATAGTTTCCTCCAAAGATATCAACTACTATTTTATGAAAGGCTTTAACATCTTGAGCGATCATCAATATGACCTTCGGAAACAGAGACCAACAGGCGAACTTCCATCGTATGTCATCCATATTTGAAATAACGCAATCAAAAAACATGGATAATCAAGAGCTGTTACGCTTGATATTTCTAAAGCCTTTGATCGTGTATGGCATGAGGGTTTGCTGGTCAAACTTCGATGCTATGGCTTATCGGATAATTTTTGTGTATGGCTCTTCAGCTTCCTGAAAAAACGTTCCTGCATGTGACTGCCGTTTCACCATCAACGCTGGTGTTCTCCAGGGATCCATTTTGACTCCAATCTTCTTTTTATAGTATACCAACGACTTGTCTCGTGATTCCATTTGGATTCCAGGACATTGGCTGCAGATGCACATCTTCACCGGTAGCAGGATGTTGCAAATCTTAATGAGAATCTAGAAGTAATTTCGAATTGGGGTGAAAGTAACCAGGTTCAATTCAATGCCACAAAAACTCAGGCATTGGTTTTCTCCAAAAAGATAAATTTCTCCGAACCGGATATTATGATCAGGTCAGACAATTCCACTTTCTGCTTCGATAAGTTTGTTGGGGGTTAAAATGGACACTGATATATCTTGGCACAATCATGTCGCTGGAATTGCAAAAGCCGCTTCTCGAAAGCTTGGAACACTGTTCCTAACCAGAAAACTGTACACACTTCAACTTTTGATGTTTTATAAAGCTCAGATCAGATCTTTTTTGAAGTATTGTTCTCATGTACGGAGCTTCGCCCTTAAGCATACCGTGAACATGCTAGATTACATCCAGAAAAGAGCCATCCGCCTGATTGGAGACGCGAACATTACTTGCAACCTTGAGAGTCTGGAACATCAAAGAAAGGTTGCAGATATGTCTCTCTTCTATATAGATACTTTCACGGGAAGTGTTCAAGTGACTTGGCACATTTGATTCCACCAAAAGCGGTACATATCAGAAATAGAATGAATAAACTCAGAATTGGTAAACTGAGAGCAAATTATTTACATATTTTTCTAATGAACAATTCATATGATATGATTAGACCCGCATTATACGTAGGTAATAATTACATTTATATATTAGCAAATATCTGATCTATTCGTTTGTTTTCACTCAGTTGTGCATTGCCGCTAATGCAACCTTGGGAAAAGCAGATTGTGACATGGTAAGACAGAAGAAAGAATTCAAGAAACCGTAAAACCAACAATTACAAGGTTCTATAAGAATGATACAAGACTTTCCCGAGAACGGCACCTTTATGATGGTTGAGTATTTCCTTCTTTCGTTGAGCATGTAGTCTGTTCACCTGCAGCTTGTATTAAAGGTTTTTCTTCTTTTCGACGCAAGATTTCTCTCCTCCCCGACGCCTGGATAATTGATTCTAAGGACGTATTTTTGATGTACTTTCTTGTTCTTGTAAGCATATCTGAAAACTAACAGAAGCCTTGGTGTATAATTGCGTAATTGAATGACATATTGATTCTACCTAATTACTGAGCTAATACACCTTGCGGAATTTTTAGGCTAACTTTCTGAGTTTCAGCATATGCAACATTCGATTCTACCCTATCTGTAGGTATGAGAAAAAACGTGGTCGAAATAAAAAGATCAAGGCTCCTGCAATAATATCTACAAACGCCTGTTTGGGGTCTGAACGTTTTATGTTATGTATTGTTTCTTTTATCCAGTGAAAGTTGCATTGTATGTATTCAGGCGAAACCTCTTTCATCTGAATTCAATCTCGACCGTTTCCATTCGACAGGAACTTAATTTAGCGGCACTGAAATGAAATAGTGTGTCTATTCAACAACACAATGGTAATTTTTGGAACCGCATCGTAAAAATTTCTAATTTGACTGAAATCAATCGGTGCCGCCAATTCTCTTTTTTTTTTGGAGTTTCATATCGTGAACGAATCATTCACACGACTTCAGTTCTATTACAACAGAACATCGGGATGGGATGTTGAGCAATTCATCAT
The DNA here is from genome assembly GCF_000500325.1 of Leptinotarsa decemlineata. Classification (NCBI taxonomy): domain Eukaryota; kingdom Metazoa; phylum Arthropoda; class Insecta; order Coleoptera; family Chrysomelidae; genus Leptinotarsa; species Leptinotarsa decemlineata. Next base: position 157,404 of record NW_019289443.1, read on the forward strand.
TCCGTTTCATTCTTTTGATATTCAAATTATCTAAGCTGGTCCAATGCAAATGGAGACGGATACTTTTTCGCGAGTTCTCTCCCGGTGTTCCTTTTTATGTTCCGACAAGTCGGGGGGATTTGTTGTCTGAGTTTGCATGTTTTATGCATCAGGACTCCATGTTAATACAGCGTGACCTGTTCAACAGTAATTACTGTCTACAAAATGGATTCATGGCACGTTTTATCCCATTTCCTTTGAAAATTTGTAATGGAGAAATATCTTCATTCTTTATTGACTTCCGAATATGAAACTGAGCATTTTTAGAAAACCTCAGCAATAGCGATAGTGATACATGTCAGAGGAATTTACATCTTTTGAATTTATGCGTTCTTCAATATTTTTTTTAGCTCCTGGAAAAATATATATCTGGAAAAAATATTGCGCAGATAAATCGTATTCATCAAACATGAATGAACTGAGTGGGAAAAATCCTTTTCGAATTATCATTTCTCCATTATTAACACAGAGATAAGATAACTTTCGTATAAAGATTTTCTACAGAACTGCTTCAATATTTTCGAAGAAAATCTAATATTTAAAGATTCCTTTAACAAATGTCATCTTGACAGGTTCTGAGAAGCGTTGAGATTAATTTGGCTCATTTCCATTGATTTTTGTGAATCAACGCACTCTAATGGTGCCAGTGTAGATCAGACCGAGTGAAAAACATAAAACTGGAATAGAGTCATGGCGTCCCGAAATCACTGCGAAATTAAACTATCGTAGGTACATCACGATACTGTTTTTTACGATAACTTCATTAATATAATCACACGCGTTTCATTGGCGTCTGCATCCTCTGAAGACGCCAATTTGGTTGGTGAAACGCAAGTTGAGCAGTTCTGGTGGTTGGGAAAAGTCATTGTTTTGGTTACTATTGAAGTGCTAATAGAGTCATCTATTTGTTGTTTGATTTGTTGTTTTTTCAATTGCATTAAATTGCATTGTTCAATTTGTTATGTAAAATGTTGGATTGTAAATATAGATATTAATAAGCCTTGTGGTGGATGCCACTTTCTTGAAATGAAAAAAATCTGTTCACATTAGTAAGTGTTAGGAAACTCAAGAGATGAGAAAACGAAAACTGAAAACTTTCGTACTCATAAAGTTCACAGAACACGCAGCCTATATCCGATTTTCTTAACTAGAGAAACCTAGTATCGCTCTACATGTCCTTGATGTCCTTGAAGAACAGCCGTATACTCGTATTACCAGATCAGTACCTGAAAAATTGATGAGACCATGACAAGAGACTTCTGAATGCTCTCAAAAGTTTGGAAATAACAAAAAAATCAATTATACTTCTCAGAAATTTGTTTCGATTATATACTATTATTGTATATGGATTGTGTATATTTGTATATACTCTCATATTACTGTTTATATAATAAGTAAAACGAGAACTCAAAATATTTTGCACAATGAAATCTTCAAGGTTCAGACCTGTTGAAATCGGTATCTCAGCTCGATTTACATTTCTGCATACCCTCATTAAATCTTTAACAACCGTGTCTGAGATAATTAATAATTTGTCAAGTCAAATTTTCATCAGAAAAATAAATACAAGGCGGTGTTGTTCTATCGTTATTAAGGTAACCCTAAACGAGCAATTATCGTCAGGTAATTTTGGCATGAAATGATTGCTATATTTGGTTAACTGATGTGTGATTAAAAAGTGGACCAAAATATATACAGTGCAAGCTGAGAGTTTGGCATAAGTCACGCCTATGATCCCGTGGTATGTTGGACAAAAATGACTTTCACGGAAAACCATTTGAATTCAGATCGCGGTGTTTCGATGATGCGGCAGGGGGAGGGGCAATCGACTCAAAACGGTAAAGTGAATTCAAAGAATGCAGAGCGCAGGCCGCCTTTTGATCAAAGAAGAGTCATTTAAATTTTGTGTTGTGAAATTTAGTATTTTATGCGAACAGATTCTGTAACACGTTCGGTTGTTTGTTTTCAAAGCTGCTTTGATAAATATTCATGTTTCAATGGGAGTGTTTTTATGTTAATTTCATTGCAATTTTTGGAATATGTCAGGCAAGTCTGAAAGTCAATGGTGTTATTGTTCATGTTCTATATTTACATAGAATCTGAAGAAACAACATGTTGTTATCGAAAGTTGAAACTATTATTATTAAAAACGTCAAAGACAAGCACCTCGCTTGTCAACCACTCTGAATATGTGTCCAAGGAAACAATGAAAGGAGTGCGTATTGGTATTGCTTACTATCTAGCAACGCTATACTGCGCGATGAACGACAGTAATCAATGATTGAAAACTGGGCGAATTATGTCATATACAAAAAGTACCTACCTTTATCTTTTTGAAATTACTTCAATTAATAATTTTCTTGGAATATGCTTCCAACATTTTATCAATTTCCAATTCACTTGAGACAACGGATCAAGGTGAGAAGTCAGTAGCTATTTGGATGTAACCACGTCGGGCGCTGTTACAGAGTAGTAAACTACAGATGAGAAAGAAGCTGACTCTATTTCCTTCGATGTTTGATTTTCCGCTACTGTGACCTCGGGATATTTAAATGGGTAGCGTTCCAGTCGGTAGTAGGTTTATTAATGAAAATAAATGGCAACATAGCCCTTTGTGGTGGTGTAAGAATTCATTCCTTCCTATTTTAGTTCGTCTTACCTGATCTTTTGAAAACCAGAGCTCAAACACCAGACACTATTCGCAATGGATATCATCAGTGATGCCAGGCTGAACCACAAATGTGTTGCTGGACTCAACTATTCTTAAAGAACAAGCATAAGTGAATAAGGGCGATTACGTCTTACCTTACGAAAACGCCATCTATGGGATCAACTGATTACTCAATACTCCAATATCTATCTATATCTAACCTTGTTTCTCTACTCTGTAGCGTAATTATGAGTGTATTGGGTGGCTGGCTCTTGAGTGAACAATATTCTCAGCTGATGTGCCTGAAATCTTGGTTAAAACTTGTTTACCCTTAGCTTGCACTAGTTTCGACTTTTAAAGGAGTGAGTTGGTTGAAGGAACACCAATTTCAATCGATCGAACCCTTTTATGACCAAATATTTCAATGGAGGATACCAGGTACGGAGGTCCAATAAAAAAGAGAAACTAAAATACACGAAATCTCAATCAACAGAAAACGATTGGAACAATGAAAGACTGCATCATGCGTACCTTCGTTTAGAATTTTTATTGGACCATTACTTACAATGATATTACTAACACTGTTCTGGTGAGAACAAATTACATGTCTCTGTAGAAAAGACTGGATGCACATACTAGATAAATAGAGAAGAAGGCTAAGGCAAGATGAACGAAATTAGAGAAAAATGAAAGTTCGTACACCAATTTTAATCCCACCACGTGCACAAGTATACGTTCGTTAGTTGGTGAATTCCAACCAAGTTGCCACTTATCTCACTTTCATTCTGAATCTATCGCTATTGGACAACCTCAATAACATTTTTGCTACGAAAGAAAATATGTTTATGAAACTGGCAACGATTTGTAACTAATTTCAATGTTCAAGGTCACAGTAGCGGCATTCCTTTTAAGGAAAATGGGCATTTTCTCGATGAGACCTAGGAAATTTGAATTCAACGATTAACAAATGTGGTTGTCATTACTGCTAATCAGAAGTTCGCTATTGTGTCCGAGACACAAAGCAAACAGAAGCCGTTGGCCTACTAGACGTGCAGAATTCGAGGGGAATTTCCCCCACTATAACCTACCTTCGACACGAGCCAATTGATGATAAAAGATCATCGACCTCTGTCCACTCTGCTATGTTTCTGTATCAATAACAACTTTAATAAAATGAATAAATGAATCAGTAATCGCATCTCCATTCAATTTCATCACCGTCCCACGGGGAGATGCATTTGAACGAAAAAACTATCAATGAAAGTGGCAGGATAATTATTTGCATAATAATGAGACGACTATTATCTCTCGACCTTGCATAAACACTTTGATTTATGTAATAAGTCATTGACATAATAACTGATTTAAGATTAACACGATGAATAATATGCTTCAATGAGTGTGAGGAGGTGATGAGTGCTTTTTTATTTATTTGTTTCCCGCTGTTCGTTCAGAATTGATCTCGTTAAAATGAGTTGGCGTTTAGCTTTGATTTCTCCGAAAGTTTGTGAACTTCCATGGCCCTCCCAAGCGCCGCCTTGGGTAATTATTTATATACACTATATACAGTATGGAAACCTATAATGGAATATCACTATGGCTACAATAAATGTTAGTTTCTCAAGTCCACATCTATAGTCGCGTCAATGATTACATAAAGCAGGCCTGAGAAACGTATTTTTTGTCAATTAAATTTTTGAATTCGGAAACCTTCTTGAGCGTGGACAAAATTAATTATATTGTTTGAATAACATGCACGTTATTTATATAGGAAATTCAGTTTTGCGTGGCTTCTTTACAAAAAATTCTTTGTATAATTCAATATAACGACAATAGGTACACTAGATCACGTAAAAACTGTGACACCAACGTTGAAGTAGTTGTTTCTGATGATTGTAGTAATGGATATACAGCTGCTACACATAACTTCTAATAATTAATGAAATTTTAATAAAATCATCTCTATACAGATTCTAATGAATAGTTGCTACACACTCCCCAAAATTGTATGCCATATCTTATACTTGTAGGAGACTTGATTATGGTAAATTATGCAGTTTCAGCAGATGACAGTTCAACCAGGACAACTGAAATGGATAACAAGGTATTTTATTCATAAAGGTGATGTCTGAATAACAACCATACTATCAAACATCAAAGGAACCAACATGTTTCCTACCAGAACGTACAAGAAGGTCCATGCTCCGTAATTCGAAGGATCAGATACCACTGGGTCCCAAAGAGTATACGAAGTACCATGTCAAGACTGTGACAAGACTTACATCGGTCAGACCAACAGACGAATCAACATTCGCAAAGATGAACACAAACTAGCAGTGAAGGGAAAAGGCACCACGTCTTCTCTCTTCCAACACGTATTGGCGACAGGACACAACATCAATTTCGAGAACACAAAAACATTAGCAAGCAATTAAAATTCTACTCTCGAACAATCAGAGAAATTGAAAAACGACCCAGTGGTATGAAAAACAAAACATATAAATGGAAAGACTATCGGACCCAGAACTCCATAACTTATTCTAGCATCTTTCGATGGTTCAAACCACGCTTTCGTCGTCATATTGGTTCAGCTTGCGTAGAAGTATTCTATGGTCCACATAGTCGAAAGACTCTTCCAAGACGCAAAATCAATATCAATACCAGTTTTTTACAGAAACTAATAATCCTATTTTTATTTGTGACCTTTCCCAAACATTTTGGGCGTTGAATTTACTGGCAGTCATTCTTAAAATTAATAATCGATTGGACTAATAAAATTATGTATCTACGATTTCACTCAGATATATCCATCAAAAACAACTTCAACTTGACATTGGTGCCATAGATATTATGCGAATATCTACTGCACTGTTGTTATAGCAGAATTTGTTCGAAACAAAGGCACTTAAAACTATTTTTTTTACATGAAGGTTTCCGATTTTAAATAATATCAGAATCTTTTAAAAAAATCATCAAAATCGGAGCTGTTTCTGAGGATTAAAAGACTTCGTTGATTCGACTACACAACGTAACGGTTGTTATGCGGTAGTAGATACGATTTTTTAGTATGTTTATTAAATGGTAGGAAGCGTCGGTGTCCTGTAACGATTCAATAGTGTGGTATGCCGTAGTAATTGCAGTTTATTAGAAGCTGGTTCCCGCTGAAGATAAAGTTGTAATTTGTTAACCGGTAGAAGCTGTTTGACTTGTGAATGGTGCATTGATATTATATAGTCCACTTTGCTCGTTACTATTAAAGACTACTTCAATGAACGAATATGACGGGGGAGCAGAAAGGTTATAACCTAATTGATATGGGACATGGAGCAGTTGATAAGATTCATTGTGGGTATATTGAATGGATGAAGCGTTGGTGTTCTATATAGAGCTGTTTTGTTTCAACTCATGATCTATTGTTTTTGTACTTTATCCAGTGCAGGATTTGCGTTATAAGCTAAAGCGTAGATCCCCCACTTTCTTGAATACCCTAAGTTATCGTCATATACCGGGTGTCCCACATTTTATGTGACAGGCAATATCTGGTTTGTTGAAGGAGATACACAAAAATGTTTCATACAAAAGTTTTAGGAGTTCATGAGAGCTATATTTTGATATAATTTTTAAATATACAGGGTGTTTGGTGTAGGTGCTACAGACCAAAATTCCATTTTTTAAAATAGAACGCCCTGTATATCATTAC
>NW_019289443.1:164102-247810 GCF_000500325.1 Leptinotarsa decemlineata
TTAACGTAGCATCTGAATATGTAATGATATACAGGGCGTTCTATTTTAAAAAATGGAATTTTGGTCTGTAGCACCTACACCAAACACCCTGTATATTTAAAAATTATATCAAAATATAGCTCTCATGAACTCCTAAAACTTTTGTATGAAACATTTTTGTGTATCTCCTTCAACAAACCAGATATTGCCTGTCACATAAAATGTGGGACACCCGGTATACTTGAATATACTGTAACATTATTCAAGAGCGAGTCCTCTAGCATGAATGAATGAAAGATAAATATATATAATTATATCAAGCGAAGGAATAATAGTGCATTTTTTGATTAGCAGTTTGGCAAACATCTTTGAAATAATTCTAAAAAAGCGTATAACAAATTTTCTTATAGTGAGTGACGAGCAGTTCGGTTTCAGACGAGCTAATTCAACAGAAGATGCAATTATAAACATAACATCAGCAGACAAAAGTCAACTTGTCTTCTGTATCTTCGTTGACTTACCGAAAGTATTCGATACAGTATGTCATGAAAAGTTACTCCAAACTCTTCAAAAACTTGGTTTCAGATAAATCTGTTACCATCTGATGGTAAGTTTTTTGCATGCTAGAAATTATAATGTGAAAATAAGAAATATCTCAAGTGCTATTGCATCCATGAAACATGGGTATCCACAGGGAACAATATTGGGACCATAATCTTCGAAATATGATTCATACTCATAATATTCGGAGATATAGTTAGTTTTTCCGACGATACAGCAGTCAATTGTTGAGGAGAAAATTGCATGGTAGAAATTATAATGTGAAAATAGGACATATCTCAAGTGCTGTTGCAGCAATGAAACATGGGTATTCACAGGGGACAATATTGGGACCAATCATTTTCGAAATATGATTCAGACTTATAGTATTCGGAAATATAGTTAGTTTTTTTTATGATACGGCAGTAATTTGTTGAGCAGAAAATTGAACTATGCTAAATGAAAATGCATGTCTGCAAATCGTACATATAACCGATTTGAAACCAATAGACAATAAACATAAAAAATTGGAATAATGATATGCCTTGGTATAATTATTGATAGTAATGTGGAATGGAAACATCGAATCAATAATATCAGTTGCCGAAAGGATGAGATCTCAAAGCATCGGTCATAGTCTAGGGAAAACTTAGATTGAGAGGGTATTTCCTTCTTCCATAAATTCGTACTCTATTGGAACTCTTATCATATTGCAAATGGATTGATGTACCTACAATACCCAAGCTGAACATCATATCCTTGAATGGTTAAGAGAATAACTATCAGACCTTAAATGTGACACTGCAGTTTATATCAGTGCCACGAGCGTAAGCGAGATTTATTCTAAAAGCATCATTCAAATGCACAAGATGTTTTTCCTTGTTACATTAAAATATCGTTACACATACAACAACTTTTTTATGACCCTAACTGATAGAATGCTTCCCTATAAGGATTTTATGGAGTAATTAAAACATTAATCATTGTTGTCCTTATGTAACTTACCAGAAGAATGTGGTGTTATAAATAATGTAAATAACTCTTTTCGACTGCTAAGTCTTTCTGTATGAGCCTGAAGTCTTATCTTTTCCTACGTGCCATTTGAAGTGTTATGCAAATCACTTTCAAGACAGTTTTGGAGGTAATCCGGTTTTGTCGACTACTGGATCTTTTCTAAAAAGTACCCAACGTAGTATAATCTTTTATTTGATTTATATTGTATTTGAAAAAACTTTTCTGCTGAGAAATAGTGAACTCTTGAAAATTCCTATTCGGTGGAAGAAAATAAAAAGGTGTCATTTATGAAATTTATTATATCATTCTATTTGTGTTTATATTAAGATTCGAATAAGAAATTTGAGCAATGGAACAGAGTTTGTTCCTATTTCGCAATCAGCCTTCCATCGTCTTTAATTGTCGGCAATTAACTATCAATCTTGTCTGTTTAACTTGCCAAATATTCGACATTGATTTAAGTGATAATCGTTCCAAAACCTTCTCATTCGGTATGTTGTTCCAATTACCGAAGAAGCGAACACTATCAGATCGATGAAGAATGCAAGAAATTGTTGTAACTATTTCAGTGCCTTCGAAATTCCATGCATTGCTTTTTGCATCACTTTTTTCTCTTGTAATCGGTTACACCATTTACATGTTTGCCTACATACAAGTAACAGTTTATTTTCGTACCTATCATTATGATACTTGAAACTTTTTTGGGATCAGATACTTTTCTTAAATCAGTGATTCCAATTGTTTATTGACGCACATCTTTGACTATAGAAGCGAGTTCAGTTTCAACAGCTTTCGAGAAAAGAAATATAGGTATCACATAGCTGCACGCATTGAACTTTAACGACGAATTTTTGTTATTTCGGCTTGCAAAAATCGTCAGATTATATATTTTCGTTATCCTTGAATTATTTCCTACAAAATAAAAAAAAATTAGCTACGCTCGAGAATGTCGAAATGACGTTATTTTTTTACAACTTTGCTGCCCTCCCCTTCCTTCACGTCACTCTCAAACTGTCAGATTACTGGAAAATACACTTTTTAGCATGTAATCAACTCACCCTACCTTAATCTGACGCGCTCAAGATTTTCTGATGATCAATTTTTTTTTACTAATCTGATCCTTTATCCTCCACGGGCGGCTTTATATATGGGGCTCATATTTGGTGGAGGTACTTAACCGGGTACAAGGTATCCCCCTGTATATTAATCTGCCGCGCTTTAGTAAATCCCGAAATCCCCGCTTGGGCTCCCCTATTATAGATATACGTTTCGCCAACCAAGTAGGAACCTTCATTTTTGTTTCAGTTTTCATTTATAGGTATTAATCGTTATTTTCGAAATAAAAATACGAAAAGTAATAAGACTACATGTTTTACATATGACAGTTTAATAATGATTTTGATCGTTTTCTCCCATAGTATTTAGAATGTATTTTGATTTACAAATTCGTGTGAACTACAGAATACTGAGGTCTTACTTTCTGACATGTTATTCCTAGTACATTGAAAGGTCTGACCTAGCACCTACCTAAGATGAATTTAAGTAGTTTTATTGATTACGAAATATGGCAAATACACAAAGCAGTTTGTAGGGATCCGCACGATTAGTACATTTTAAACGGACCTCGTACATGAATATACTCTCCTCGCAACTGTCGCCACTTTCCCCTACCGAAAGAACACTAGTTTTTTTTCTCCTGAGAAGGATCGAAGAATATCAATTAAAAGATTCTCACCAAACTGTTCGTCATAATTGATTAAGCGGAGTGGAATGGGAGGCGGTGATGAAAGCGTTCAAAAACTGCATTTTAACTTCGCCTCAGGACTCCATAACGAGGCTCGCACGGAAAACTACTCGATAAATAAAATTTTGTTTAGGTCATCGAAATCGACGATTAATTATTTCGGTAGATACAGGTGCATTATTTACATTTTATATTCAGATATCTGGGATATGAGGTCTAATTTACAAATGTTTTGAAGAAATGTTGAATGGATATTGCATAATTTCAATATCTATAAATATATTTCCAATTAACTAAGGTGTGCCCTAAGGAACATGCCTGAGGCCATTTCTTCACATTTCAATATTTATTGAATAACTGTCAGATAAATATGCTTTCAGAGAGAACTATAAATTGATATGAGCAGGCGATCTGAAACTCTATGAGACATCAACAATAACAGTATTGATTCCCTTCTAGATTTTTTACATTTAGTACATGTAGTGAACAAAAAAAGGGAAAAAACTTTTAAATGAAGTTTCATATACTTTGCAATGCATGCATAATTTGATCCACAAAAAAGTCACGAATCTGAACTTTTGTTAACCTACTTAAGGTTTATGGAAATACATTATCTGTATGCACGTTTATGACTCATCTATAATTATGACGTATCCCATTCACACATTATGTAGCAAAAAAGATCAATAAAATGTATCTATCTATCTATATATGTATGTATCTATCTATCTATTTTCCAAAAAGAATCCCAAGATTTACCCCACCAAAAATAAGTTAACATAGAACATAACTATTTAACATAAATATGTATCTAAATGCAAAATATATACAATGTAATATCAGATAATAATTATAAGAGTTGTATCATTTGAATATTGAGAAATACTATCGTGAATCGTCTTGCATTTATCATTTAATAATGATAATAATAATAATTCGTCTTTATTATTTCCAATATTAGGCAGTTAACAGTTTTTATACAATGAAATTTTTTATTACAGGAAAATAAAAGGCGAAGTTCAGTTTATTTTCATCGCAATAAAAATAACCTGTTCTTCAACCTAACCTCGAAATACCTCTTCGAATATCTCTTTTTAGAGTAAAAGTTTAAACGAAAAAAAAATATATATTTGTATATACGTAAAGTTAAAGTTAATTAAAGAATAAGGGCAACTACTGATTAAACTTGGGTGATCTATCTGACCTGATCATAAAATCTATTGCAGGAGAAGATGATTTTTTATGCTGTCTTTGATGTTTGAAATTATATTGAATTTAATTTGATACGGTAAAGCATTATATAATTTGCAAATTTGATATGTGAACGATCTCTTGAAAAACTCAGTTCTAAACTGAGGTAGGGTTAAGGCATGCTTATGCCTAATATTTACGTTGTGTACATCAGTTCTGTATGTTATTTTATTATATAAATAAGGCGGTTTTCACCCAGCTAATTTTGAAGTGTACGAAATCGCTTGCCTTCTTCTCACTCCAAAGATCAGACGTAAACATGAATTTTGAACAGTCTGAATTTTACGTTTGCATATATCAGTCAAATTTGGACCATATAGAACATCTGCATAATTGAAGTGAGAGAGTACAAAAGTCTCGCACACAGTTATTTTTACCTTCCCAGTGAGATAATGTCTGCTCCCATATATCAGTTTATTAGAGGCGTATGCTCGTTGAATAAGCTTCATGACGTGGTTTTCGAATCTTAGGCTGTTGCCCATAAGAATCCCCAACTTTTTCACCATTCCAACGTTATGAAGTGGAGAACCCATAACGTTTATTCTAACCATTTCCTCGGGCCAAACGTTAAAATATTCGACTTATTCGGGTTAATGAGAAGACAATGGTCAGTAGCGAATTTGATAAAAAAAGAATGTTCATTGTTCATCAGTTGCATAGCATCATCGAACATTTGCGGTGGAAAGCTGTAATATATTTGTGGGTCATCAGCGTACAGATGAACGTTACAATGATTCAAGCTTCTGATGAGATAAGAAGTGTAGATATTGAAAATCAGTGGCCCTAGAATGGAACCTTGTAGTACATCCGATTTACTATGAAGGTATTCCGAGCGAATTCCATCAATACGCACCATTTGTTTTCTTCCAGTCAAGTAATTCCGCAGTAATGCGGATTGCTCTGAGAATCCTATGTAATGGAGTTAGGACATCAACAGCTCATGATTGATGGTATCAAAAGCTCTAGTGAAATCCAGCAGAAATTTTATGGGAATCCAATAATTCAATTTCCGGTGATATGGAATAAATACAGATATTTGTCAGCATGTTTATGTTCATTTCACATATTGTTTATACATTCCTGAATAGAAAGTAATGGTTAAGGTAACCCAAGGATTCAGATATAATAATGATAATAATAAATGTTTCTACAACTACTGGAAAAAGCGTCAACTATGTGATCATCTCTTATTGAATAAAAAAAACAAACTCATAACTCACACCTTCGAACCAATCGCCGTTGATCATTGACTCATTACCTCGCAGTTTTGTTTCAAATATTTTCATTCGCAAAGTAAGACTTAAGAACTTCCTATAACAAAATATGCTTTCAAACTTAATCATTGAATTGACAGTTTAATTTGAAATATATGCCGAAAAATGGATGCTACATGCTCGAATGATTTACGCGACAACCTCATGAGTAATGGCCAGATTTCTCGCTCGTTGAATGTAACTATTATGTTACATTCCAAACGCTCACGTTTTAATAACAAACAGAAGTATGTCATTTTCGACCACAATAATTAATTTTTCATTGGAACATCTCATTATAAAGTGCCGAAAAATTCAGCAGAATTAATTTTCTGTCAAAATATCTTTTTTTCAATTTTTCTATATTTTTTTCCACATCTTGCTTCAATTGAAGTGAATTGGATATCAAAAATTGAAACATTAGTAGGTACATTTGAACATCTGAGTTGGCGGCATGTACGTTAGAAAAATTGTCTCGAAATTGGTTGAAAATCAAATAATTCTCCACATTTTCCTCTATCGATATCCCCAATCTTAATTAAATTTTAATTATAGTTCATATGATTCTTGCCGTAAAGAATAGGCATTTTTGAAATGGCTCCTCCTATAGGAGTAAATGGAGTTAGGAGAAGATTCATTGTTGATAATCTTTATATGAATTATCAGAACTGCATCTTTCTTTTTACTTGAAGGTGCTTTCCTTCCGCACGTGGAATAACTACCCACAGTTTTTGTTGTTGACACCGAATATCATGTTACAGCAATTTCTTGTATAGATTGACGTTGCTTGCTCAACAGATTCTGCTATAATGAACAATCAGTTTCAACTATCTTGACTAGACGATGGTATCTAATATTCCGGATCTCTGCAACGTGAAAGGATTGTTGCTAGATATAAATAGAACGAATGAAAATTAATATTTCGACATGGAAGTAGTTGAAGACAGGAAACCACATTTTCTGGGTGTTTGGTCACCAAAGAGGATGGAACTTAGTCACCTAGAATATACCGAAATTGAATGGATGGCCCTGCTGGACATTCAGAAAGTCTTTGACAAGGTATGGACGGAAGGGTTTGTCACCAAAATGTGGTCGGCAGGCATGCCTTCATCCGTGATATGGATTTTCGAATCCTATCTGAACAACCAAACTTTTCGTATTAGAGTGGACCAAACCACATCTGTATTCACCGCACCTGTACTCATTCTCGTTCTCGAGCGAAGTGGTTAAGCAGCAACTGCAGATCCACCTCAACAGGATGGTCGCGCCGTACTTTGACAGGAACGAAATTGAGATAAACACATCGAAAACTGAGGTCGTCAACTTCAAGAAGAAATTTACCAACGTGAAATCTTAGGTAGGTTGCGAATCAAAAGCAAAGGCGTTGATGGGCAAAGAAGAGCGCGATATCTGAGTGTTATCCTGGATAGATGTCTGCATTTTCAGGAACACCGCCTGGCAATCCAACGAGCCGCTGCTGCGGTAAAACGCACGTGTCATTCATTGCACGGAACTCCTAGCTCAGTGTTGACAACAAGTTGCTCATTTACAAACAAGTAATAAGACCAGCTATGTACACAGGTCAAAGAAACCTAGAGAGAGAGACTAGCTATATTGTACGACTGTCCCATAGTCTGCAGCATCAAGAGAACTCCTCTACGAAAACTCGAAACGATGCAGAATAAGGTGATCCCAATTTGCACGAATAGTGGCAGATACATTTCATTAGTTGATCCGTTAGATCTGTTATGGACAAATTGGATAAGATAATTCACATCTTAGCGTGATCGCCGAATTACTCTTACCTGTTTTTTTCATGAACTTTTTTCAGGAGATTCCGCAGGAATATCGAAATCGCAACGCAAGGAAAACTCTCGGGTAAGCAAAGGAGGGTGCTGCAAGCAGCTCCATCGGACCAGAAGCTGTCATTGGCAACGCTTTAGGCTTTGCCCAAAAAATATTGAACATCTGGATAGCAAGAAGATTTATGGACTTCTGGCAGAATCTCCCAGGATTAGCTCACTTCAAGGCATTTATTCACCCCTTCGAAGCTTGATACCAAACAGTTGTTAGACTACAGTAGAAATGAACTACGATGTCGAACAGGCCTTCTCACTGTCATTTGGATCATTATATGCAGCATATGCATACGCCTCTGTTTGGAAAATGAAGAAACATCAGACCACGTACTTTGTGCCTGCCCCGCTTGGGACCGAATCAGGTTTTTAGAGTTCTGCAGAGCTGTACTCTTACTATCTGACCTGAAAGACCAGTCACCATACAAACTAATTGGCTTCGTTGAGAAGCTGAGTTTATTTGGTCGAGTGTGAATAGGTGTGAGCCACAATAAACCCTTGCGGGTTGAATAGACCCACTCACTTTGGATCTAACCTAATAAGTAACTTTCTATGTGAGCACAACGAACTATTGGTGATATAAAGAAGTCGTATAAGCTTTGTTTTGACGTATTATATTTTTAGTTCTGATATCTATGAACGTCTAAGAGAATTTCCGATCACTCTCAATATACCCAACGGAGTTAATTTTACTTTTTGATCAAAGAATTGTTGAAATTCTCTTGGATTACGTGAAATCATGTGTAGATATCGTTGTAAATTGTTTTATTGAAGCTCGTTAACAAGAACCCATACATTTATTCAGTATACAATATACTTGAGGAATCTTACAGCATACAGTAGTTTGTCAATTAATCTTTCCAGTATGAGGTTAGTGGAACGTCAAGATAAGATTGTGTCACTAATGAAAAAATTATTGAGTGATATAAAGGCCAATGAAAATGATTTTAAAGGAGAATTTCGTAATTGCTTGTAGATCACTGAGTTACATTAGAGTTAAATTTAGTACTATCATGAAAGGGTTATAATTATCATTTAACAAGTTACCTATACCAAGTGATCAGACTTCTACGGACTCGGTGATCTGTTATATTTCCCTAGAGGTGTTTCCAAAAAGCATGATGAGGGCTATGGCTTTTGTAAATACTTTTAGGAAAAAACAACATCACTAAGAAACTACACGGTTATAATGATTTTCAAAAATGAACATTCATAATGTGAACGGTGTTGTTCACCTCTGGAAAACAGGAAATATTTCTTCCAAAAATATTTGAGATTCGTTTTTTGAAAATATGGAGAATCATCGTAAGCGCCCGGACTATAAAAATTTCCACTCAAGAACTTCCTATAACGATCTAGTAAACTTCTGTAATTGATGCTTCATTTGCCGCGCATATTTGCATATACTGCAATGAGAAATAAACCATTCAGCCGCATCAGGAATCGTTTAAACAAGGTGTATTTGACAACTCCTAAGTGTATAAGTGATAGGCATTAAGTAGGTATCTAAGTGGGTGCTCAAAGCAGAGCTTCTGGCAATTAACATAAAATTTAAAGCTCGCATCTTAGCTGTCGTCAGCGCTTTCGTTACCGTGAGGGGCGTGAAGATCAACAAGTTGAGGTTTGAAAAATTGGTGTCAGATTCACGAATGGCGCGTCTACCCTAAATTGCTCGTTTCAAATTTGCCATGTCTCAAGCAGAGGCGGTTTCAGGAATTGTTCTGAAAAAAATTCAGTCATTGGAGTATTTGAAAATATAAATTTGATTCACAGTGAGAGAATAGTCAGAGCAATAATAATTTCCTTTGGTTGAGCTATGGACACAGTAGAATAATACAACCAGTAGGCTATCTTACCACGTAATCCGCCCGAGTTGCCGGGGACCTTCAACCTCTCTTAAGATGAGATTCCAACGCGTTCAGTGCTGTAGTATCGAAGGATTTGACGGTACCACGGACATCGGATTAGTTACAATAAACCGTCGGAATTTGATATTTTGTTTAGTTTATTCGCTGTTTTTATTATTGTTTCCTGTTCTTGCAATTGGTTATAAGTAATTCACCACAAAATATTCTATAATAAACTTAAATTTCGTTTTTATATGAGCGCACACCTAAACTATGTGAATTTATGAATGAAAGTAGTGGACTTACTGGTTTATTTTTACTTCGCTATGGAGGTAGCAATATTGAGACAAATCACAATGGACGATATGCTTAGGACAAGAAAATTGGCAACTGCAACTAACGTTAGTCGTACCAGTTTCATCTGTGTCAGATTAGGTTGATATAAGAACTAAATGAAGACGACTCTCATCGTTAATCGCAATTTTGTTGAATTGGGAGTAAACGATAGATGGAAAATGACAATTTTCTGTTTAATATGCGTTTTTCGGATGAGTAAACTTTTTTGAACGGTCAATCGCCACAATTGTCGTTACTGAGGCGACAGAAATAATATGGTTACTGACGCAATAATTATTAACACATAATCCTCCATATTAACCACAAAATGTCTGTAAATACTCAATGGGTGACTTCAAAGGTCACCGGATAGGACGAGGGAGTGCAATTGTGTCGCCTCGATCACTCGACTCAAGTCCTTCTGATATTCACAAAAAAAAACGATTTGTATCGCACTTCAATGTGTGTTTCGAAGTGACATCACGAGTGCTCCAAATTGTACGACAAAGGTTTGAAGATGACTTGATTGAATAAAATTAATACGATAAGTTTATGAGTATAATGCGAATTTTCCGAAAAACGTTTCGTTGCCATTTCAAAGCTCTACATCTTCTAAACGAGTAAACCGATTACCAAAATCAAAATAGTATGAAAATACTATTTTGAATAGTATTTTCTGAATACGTGTTTTAGATTTTTTTGAGGGAAAATCTAATAGAAAAATGGATATAATTCAATTTCCATTTTCAAATGGAGTGTTACCCTCAAAGTGGAAGAATTGAAAATCTATTGAAAAGTGTCATCAGTAGAGTGGGACACAAATTGGTCTTCAAGTGAATTTGCTTTCTGTTTTACTAATGTTTATATTGAACCATCCGCTCAGTGGGAAAATTGTCGACTGGCTAAAATTTTTACTAATGGCTTCAGCTACTGACCAGAAAGATCTAAAAAAAGACTCCGCATACAATACATGAATTTTTGTATACCCGTCAAATTTTCTGAAACTCAGGAAGAAGTCGATTTCTGATGAGCATAATAAATAGTTTAATGGGTGCGAAGTACGAAATGAACCGTCTTCGAGCTTCAGCTATCCGAAGTTTATGGATTTCATGCGTGAAACAGTGTGATCAGCCTATATTAGCTTTCCTATAAAACCTACTATGAGTCACTATATTGATAATAGACCTCAGACCAATAGACGGTTTTCTCAAAAACTCCAGGATAGAAGTTCAAACCGTTTTCCAGGAATATTCAAAAATTGATCCAATTTCTTTGACTTTTGGCCCCATTATAGGAAAACCATGATCTACTATGAGTCACGATATCGATAATCAGGCCTCAGATTCGTATTCAGTGTCTTCAGAAACCTGAGTGGATTTTTGATGGTGAAAATGTTTTAAATATTTACGGTTTTATACGT
Source organism: Leptinotarsa decemlineata (assembly GCF_000500325.1). Taxonomy (NCBI): domain Eukaryota; kingdom Metazoa; phylum Arthropoda; class Insecta; order Coleoptera; family Chrysomelidae; genus Leptinotarsa; species Leptinotarsa decemlineata. The sequence continues at coordinate 175,343 of NW_019289443.1, forward strand.
ACCGTTACATGCATGCACTTTGAGTTGTATTTCATAACCGGTTCATTTTTAAGCTTCGTACTCACCTAACTTTTTGTTCTACTCATCAAAAAGTAACTTTTTCCCCCAGGGTTTCAGAAAGTTTGAAGGGCATTATTTCATTTAACTGTTCCACACTGTAGTTCAGTACTTATTTACCATTTTTCCGTCAATCGAAAGAGCCGATGTCGATCCAATCCAATTCTTGCTGTCACCATTGACATAACCAGGAATACGAGTTCAGTATCTTGTCTTTGAAATATTTTCATTGCCATACAATCCTTCAACCCAAGCGCCTGATTACTTTTCTTCCTTGCACATTAATTATTAAGACTCCGTCCGGAAGTAACGTGAAGAGATTATTTGCAGGTGTTCCTGCACTTTACAATTTTCCTTGTGGCGCCGTAAAGAATTCAACAAGTAATATATCTTATCGGCCGAATTAGTTTCCGTGAAATTCCAGTCAGCAGGGTTCAACTGTGCGGCCCATATATTACCAGTCGCAGGAGGTTGGCACTGTTGGCTTGGCAGTCAGTAGCAGGAGTTGCTGGAAGTACATTCTCGATTACGGCGGTGAAACATTTGTCAAACCAACCGTTCAGTTTACTGTTTACCTCTGTAATTTATCGCAACTGCTCTAACAATCTCTCTGCTAGGCTACCGAACAACTCAACATGAAAGGTTCTAATTTCTGTTCGTCACACTCCGACGATGGGTAATTGAATTGTCAGATTTCGGAAGGAGATCCTTTCGCCTATTCTTTGCGGTCGGTTAGCACTACTGGCTGCAGTGATCCGGGTAATTTGGATTTCGTTTCGTTGCGTTGGACGTTTTTCTTACAATTATTCCATTGTTCAGTCAACGTATGTCGCAAACTCATTAACTATTATATATTACGTTTTATTTTTTTACGAAGTTGAATAGAACTGACCAATACTTGATCAAAATCCATGTTAAAACCAATTAATACAGTTTATTGTATGACTTTCACTATGAAGGGTTTTACATAAACCGCGACACTTGTTTCGCTATACAATGCGTAAACTTACGCTTGAGGAAGCTATTGTATAGCGCAATACGTGTCGCGGTTTTTGTAAAACCCTTTATAGTGAAAATCATGCAATAAACTGTATTATTAGTTTTTTTTGTTACGAAAATATATAAATCATCCAAACATACATTAATGAATCCAACGAAAAAATTAAAAAAGAGTGTGTGTATGTGTACTTATGTACCCACGTAGGCGAATTATTTCTCGATGTGATTTATTTGATTATCCGTCCAAGTTTATTCATGTATTCCAAATAATGATTGAAATTCATAACAAAACACGTGTTGTAGGTTCAGAAAACCTTGAATGAATATCGTGAATACAGTTGCCAGTTTTCACGCAAACATACGTAGATGAATTTACTTTCACTCTGTTGGTAACGTTTTTGAAAAAATAAAATTTTGACTAGCTAACTTCAGGGACCTTCTCTCCGATCGCGACAGAGGACGGTTGTGCCGATAACGACCGTCGTCAAAGATGGCATGTGGATGTCGTGGTAGGAGTGAAGTCCAAAAGTGATGTGTCTTTTGAAAATATTGAATTGAACGACATTTTCAGAGGAGTAGCACCTCCCTACGCCAGTAACCAGGACGGATTCGACGAGGCCCTCGTGCGATAATAGATGTGTTATTTGTGAAAGTCATATTGGGAGGACTGGACCCCCTAGTAAAAAATGAAGTGTTTTATAAAAGAAGAAGTTAATGAGAAAAATCAGGTTGGCAGCAATGTTTCGAGCAAGACAGCTGCGCCCCCGGGCGAAGCTTCTGTTCACTATGGATAGGAGGAGTCTGGCCAAATGCGCTCGACTGAGAAGAAACGGCCATACGAATTGAAGAAGAAAAGGCTAACTTCAGGGTGTCGGTTTTTCGTGACGCGCCAAGAAAAATATCACTTCAAAAATTACAAGTAATGGAAAGAAACGCAAAATCTTGACGGAAACAAATGCAATAACGCGAATGAAAGACTATAAAAATAATATTATAACTGGAGATGAACAAAAACAAAAATTATTTAATGACTTTTTTACAAATATGTGAAATGTTGATAACACAATAATAAAACAATAGTTGAATAAGTGTATCTGCATCAGCCCGATATTAGAAAGACATTGTAGATGCCATTTATCAGTTGAGAAATGGCAAATCACCTGGTTCTGACATCATAAAAGCTGAAACTTTGAAGAGTATTGCATATTTGATGCTTTATAAAGCTCAGATCAGACCTTCTTTGGAGTATTGTCCTCATGTATGGAGCACCGCCCCTAAGCATACCCTGAAACTGCTGGATTACATCCATTACTGTATCGAAGCAGTTATATTTCCCGAAAAACATTCGATTGGGAAACCCATATATGAAACTAGAGATACGACTGACCCAATTCTTACAATCAGGCTCTCCAGCTATCTCAATAAGTACAAGCTGCTTTCTGATATGCAATTCGGATTCAAAGAAGGTAAATCAACGTAGGATGCCATAACTGAATCAACGAATAACATATATGGAGCACTAGATGACAGTAAACCGTGCGTTACCATACTCTATTACTCAAAACACTACATAATTTTGAAATGAGGGAAAACTATCCTAACTTATTCATAAGTTATCTTGAAAACCGCAAGCAGTGTGTCAAAATGAACGAAACCTTCAGTGACTGTAAATCGATAGAGTGTGACGTGCCCCAAGGCATAGTTTTAGGGCCGATGCTTTCCTCGATTTACTTGAATGACCTATATTCAAGACAGCGTAGGAAAGGAGAAACTTGGAACAGCCTGAAGAAGGACGTTGAAAATGATTCTCCAGCAATCAAAATCTATTTTGATAATAGAATGCTTACTATTAATATCAACAAAACATATTTTTACCCTTTAGTAGTTATAAATCTACTATACCGAGTTTCCTAAGTCTTTCACTATCCAATAATATGGATATATCATCAGTTAACAATTTTAATCATTTAGGGTTAATGATTGACCCACATCTACGTTGGGACCATCACGTGAACTTTGTCCTCGAAAAATTGCGCTTTGTTATCTGCAAATTTCGTAGACTGAAAAACAGCCTATATCTCAATGAAATAAATCATCATAGCCTAATGGAGAGCCACCTAACTTATGGTATACATGGCTGGGGATGAATATCTGAAACTCACCCCAACCACTTGAAGTTATCAGGAAGCGTTTTCTAAAACTCATGTTATCCAAAGATTCGAGATATTCAAGTGATCCTTTGTATCAAGAGTACGGGATATTTGACTTCAGACAACTTCAGTAATTTGAGAAAATTCAGATATAATAATGAACTGGTTAAAATCTCCTATATAGGTAATTACAATACCAGACGACTTAATCAATTTCAGTGTCCTCGTACCCACAAGTGGATTGGACAGAGAAGTTATCATTATCGGGGTCGAAATCTATATAATAAATTACCAATCACCATTCATGAGAGTACATCAATTCAGTCCTTAAAACCAATTGAACATATGAATTACTTAACTCAAAAAAACATCCGTGGTTTGATGGAATGAACAGAAACATATAACACATTTTACACGAGATGGTGCCTATCGAACTTGTATAGAATTGATGCGATTTACTATTTATGTGTAAATATGTTCATTTGTTTATATTTGTGAGTACGTAGGAAAGTATGCATATATGTATAATGTATATCCATATGTTCGTGTATATATAGATATATAATGTGTGTGGATATGCAAATGAAAAGCAGCTGGAGCAAAAACTCCAGATTACGTCCAGTGGAGCCTTCAGACGAAGCGTGGGAGCCGCCACGTCTTGGAAGACGACAGCTCTCACGTCTCCTGCACCTCGAGCCAGGTAGCCACGTGTCCTCCTCAAAATGCAAAAGGATGAGTGGGGACATTCACAAGAGAAGTGAAAACTCTCCTAGTTGACGCTCAATACTGGTTATCATGGCAGATTATGATGTGGAGCTGTTAGTTAGTGCTTCTGGAACCGACCTACTCTCTGGGATAAAAGTCTCGACTTGTATAAGTACCGAAATGAAGTTGTAAAAAGTTGGGTGGAAGTCTGCAAGGTGCTCAATGTAGATTTCGCAACTTTATCCATCCCAGTTTTTGGTTGATTGGATGTATCCAAAATATTCTTGATCGTTGGAGTTTCTGTTGTAGAGATGGTATTCGGGCAACAGCTCTCATGCGATGCATTCTACGACTGACCTCAGGCTCCCGGTTTGAATGGCCGGTAGGTAGGAGTGATGAACGCTCCCATAATGGAGCGAGAGACGTGAAGCTTCTCGTGTGGAAGAACCCAAATAGTACATGGGCAACAAGCTTTTTTTATATTATGCGTCCATACTTTCAATTAAGATATTTACCAACACAGCAGTCCAAGTAGCGAAGCAGATCGATGACGATCTACCCTGAAATCAAAGTGAATAAAAACAACACAATTGTTTTATGATGGACTGAACATATTGCAGAAACTGTGTTAAAAAACGCATCTATATTTTGTACGTCTGTGGTGAAATTGAGAAAATATATTATTACGGCACAAATATATGTATATTGTGTATTGAGAGCCAAATTATTTGTAAAATGTGAAGGCTTCTGCAAAAAGGCAAAAAAAAAATTCACGAACATTGTTCATTTTCATTACAATTTGCATCATTTTTGATTACATGGGGAGATGGGATTTTTAACGAAACCGAATCACGCATTAACAGTTGGAAATGCTAGTATGCGTTCTGAAAGACAAATATTTCAGGAATCCACTAATTATAATTAAATATTAATATAGCTCGAGGGAATATGCTCCATGATGCAACATAACTGTTTCAAGATTGTTTTTATTACGTTATTTATGTGATAGTTCTGAAATAGTTCCAATTCAAGTTCTGAATACTATCTAATACGTTATGCTTCCTTCACTCTTTTGTCACCTCTACTAATAAGTTAGTATTACCATTCAGCAGAAGACTTTCGTTCACATTCACCTCAGGAAGTATCTCGAATAATATACAGCTATCTACTTCGAAACAATGAATGAGGTGAATTATATGAGGGCGACTCAAAAATTAATGCTAAGACTGAATATACACGACGCGGTTTGTGACGAGTCGGTCGTCGACTTGGAGTCGGTCGTCGACTTGGAGTCGGCCATTGTCATAGTCATTTATGTTGTTCGAAACTGGCGTATTTGCACCATTTCCGTAGATTATGATTTGGAAAGTGAATCCAGTATAGATATTGAAAGACTCATCTATCGATATCTGGGATATGCGTTTCCCAGAAAAATCGGAAGAATCCACATTTGTCAATTGTTTTCAACGAATACGTATTTCAACTGAACACTGAAGTGATAATAATGAGAATATGTTCAGATGAATTATGAATAGAAGCGGTTATACTTAGCGATGACTTTGATCAAAGCGGCGGCCGTCAATGTGACCAACTCGGCATAAACCGCATCGTGTCTATTTAGATTTTGAGTGACTTCGAGTGACCGTTGCGTTAGGGAAATTTTTTGATGTATTTATGACAAGATTCACGTAACGTGCGTCATATAAAATTCAAGTTTGAGAGTATTATTTGTATTAAGTGCATAGTTTTTTCAAATTCGAGTGTTGTGAATGGGAATGTGATCAGATCAGTCAAATGTTTGACTGAATTTATAATAAAACAAAGTTTACTTTTGCGACAATAGAAGTTCAACATATTGTTCAAATCCTCGGTTGCCGACACACGGCAACCGAGGATTTTATTTCTCAGTTCAACTGCAGATTTGATATGAAACTCTTCTATGTTTTGCTCTGAGCAAGTGCATGATGATCAGTGCACAATTGCAGATTTAATCAACTTGATACAGTTCAGAAATGGTCCTTTGAGACTTGTGTCTGTTTCACGAAGTCAAATTTCGGCTCATGGGGCGAAAATTCAAGTTCCATTCTGAGGATTGTCGGAATCATATATCAGAACCTGGACGGGTCACCTTAAATAAAAGCATTCAAATCTGACGACTGGATAAACATATTTTTTTATTCAGTGGTGTTATTTTTTCAATTCAATATTCATTAATACCTTGACCTACAAAAAGAGTTTATGGATCAGGGTCACTTTAATCGTCAATATGATGTTTCATGTGTATTGAAACGTTCACAACCTAATAAGTTGTAACGGAATTTATGAAGACAACTGCAACTAATTTTACGAGTTTATCTGAATATAGCCTCAGGGTTTATTGAATTGAATTTGACATCAGTGTACGCATGAAAACGAGGTTTTATATGATAGAAATCTTTAGAAAGGACAGCAAGTTCGCGATAGGTGAAAGGAATTTGTGATATTAATTTTTTTATATTGTTATTGCCGATAATGACAAGACAGAAGCAAAGTCGTAACTTTTTTGACAAACCTTCAAGGCGCGTATCCATTTGTAACGAATGGTCCATAACGTAACCAGGAACATGTTACGCTGAGGCAAGTGCGGACGGGGCTCTGTTATTTTTCACCCCATATCTACTAGCCGTAACGTAACACGTTCGTGATTATGCTATAGACCATTTATTATAAAGTGATACGCGCCTTTAGACGTCTCGACCTTTGTCTTCTTAACGCAATGTTCTTAGAAAATATCTCGCCTAGCCTTCATCCTCCTCCAAATACTCGTATAAATTTGTAACAAATGACTCGCGTATGTATCCGCAAATATGTTTCGCTACTGCTAGTGGAGATAAAATGCAACAGTACTTCATATTCACCATCTGTAACGTAACGTGTTCGCGGTTACGTTACGGGTTATTCGTTATAAATTGATTACCTCTTCAAGCAATTCATTATTGAAATTATTTCCTATTACGAGATGGTTGAGAGAATATAATAAATTGAAATTGCAAACGAACCACATACATCTACAAAAATGTTAATTGTGTATTTTGTAAAGTGCGTTTTCTGAATAATCTTATTTATTCAGAAGGGAAAATCAGAATATATCATTTGAATCAATGAGAAAGTTATATGTATTCAAGAAAAATAATTCCTGGACTTGGCACTGGGATACAGTGGTATGAATTTCAAAATACAGAAAGAATGATAGTGATTTCAGTTAAGATCAGTGAAACGGAATGGTTTACTGAAATTTTACCAGACTGATGCATCATCCATAAAAGTGGACTTGAAACAACATAAAAGTAACTGGTAATACTGGTTCAAGAACGCTTCCTTGCGGAACGTAATTTCTCATGTACGCACAGGTAATATCTCATAGTCGGATGATCTAAGGTGAAATTTCTCTATAGCCAATCGTCTCCAGTATTTTACTCTCTTCTAATATTAAAAAAGTGAACGTTTTGTCCATAGAGTATTTCTTACCCAGTCGGACAAAACGGATTTGGGAGTAATTAGGCCCACAGATTTCAACCTGCATTATCGCAAATGCTATTGTTATTCCTGATGAAAATATTATAACTGAAAATGTTGGTCGGTCGCCAGGCGGTTTAACGTGGGTGCTTAGTTCACTCACTCGAATTGACTGCCGTGTTGGTCGGTGGTTCAGGCCCCAGTCTGAACAATCGATTTTTACTTGCTATCGTCCAACCCGTGTTAGGAATTACACGTTAAAAGGTAAGACCTCGTTAATACTCAGCTCGCACAAGTTTGACTTCTGAGGGTTGTCGTTCGTAGGGGTGCGACAGCTGGTTAACGAAAAAACAGATTTTTGTTTAAACAGATATGTTTGAATGTTTGTTATTAGATTAAACAAAAACAGCTGAACGGATTTGAAAGTGATTTTGGCACACACCTAGTTTATAACCCGTGGTAACAAATAGGATACTTCCAATCCTGGTAAAAATATCATGAATACAAAAGATTTTTTTATTTGGATGTTTGTAACTGTATGATGCAAAAACATTGAAAGGATCCGACACAGAGATAGTTTACAATCTAAATTGAGGAAGAGGTTACTTTTTATTTGGGTTAACGTTGATTTTTTGGACCACAATCATTTTCTGATCACTTGAATATTTTGCAAGGCATATTTTACAGTAGTGTTTTTATAAATCTGAAGTTTTAACAGAAGTAATTAAGTAGTGTTGCAATTTTTTTTGTAAGGCCTGATGCTTTTTCATTTTCATTTTTATTGTTTTATTAACTATCCGAAAATAAATAATATTTTACCATTTTTATGTTATTGTAATGAGCTGTAATACTTCCACGCACTGCTGGGGGCACCATGTATCCATATCATAATGCCGCACTTGACACAGAGATCTTAATCTTCACTTACTGTACAGATATCTTTTCATTCATTAGTTATACTGAAAGTTGTTATTAAATTGTCGATGAGTGGTCTAACGTGGCAATAGAAAAAATTCCAATGAGCCAGTTTCAACATATGCTTAGAAATTAACTTGTTCAATAGTTCATAAGCGGCATTGATGCCAATGGGTTTTGTATCATTACTTTGATGGAGAAATTAACAAATCGAATTAAATTATAATATATAACTTTCTTGTGGATGGATACATTTCGTTATCAAGATATACTCGATTGTATTTAACGGACAGAACTGTTACTACTCCAGGAAAATTAGTCGATTTCGAGGGAACAGTATTTACTACGAGTTTCTGCGCTTTCGTGTCCCTTCAACCGAATTTCTCCTGAGTATGGATTCCTTATATTAACAAGACCCAAAAAACTAAATTTTCAAATAATTTATTATCTTGTTTATGACGCTCGGTCACGTTTCTAATCGAAATCTCAGTTTCGAAATACTAACTGGAATTTATCTCTCAATTTTCATGATCATTTAAACAGAATTCTTCCAAAACGCCCAAGGACCGCGGCGGTGAACTTTCTGATTGTCTATTGTTTTCTATCTATCAGTTTAGAAAATATGGCTCATTGTACAGTATCTGAAATCTGACTCGCCAGAACAGAAAACAATGGCTAGGATGTTTTAATAATCTGTGCAGGGTAGGATGAAATATATATTTTTTTCAGCTATCAGCATAAGGTAAATAAAACATTCGAGAACATGCAAGTCTGTGATTCACAATTTTAGTTATTCAATAATTTTCTTCACACCCAGGGTGATGGTCTAGATGACACTGTTCAGATACACTCTATGATTCAACACCAGTTTTGGCTAATTTTACTCCCACGTTACTTGCGACTCAGTAGCTAGTTTTCCAAGTTTCTGGAAAGCTCTCTCTGCTATTCCGGCAATGTGACTGTGCCCAGTTTCTACCGTAATCAAACTTGACCGTGTGCTTTGGCAATATCATGGTCAGTTGCGGCACATTTACCTTCTTTCGTAAACTACAAATCACTATTTTATCTCCACAAACTTCAATTGAAAAAAATATCACAACATGTTTTGCTAACCCAGTACCTTTATCAACAGTGATTCAAATCACTGTTGATAAACAGTAGCTTTATCAACAGTGATTTGAATTACTGTTGATAAAGCTACTGTGTGATTTGAATCACTGTTGATAAAGCTACTGAGTAAGCGAAACATACCGTGATATATTTTTCAAATAAAGTTTGTGAAGGGTCAAATCGTGAGGTGCAGTTTATGAAATTACTATGGATCTTCATCAAGTAACGGCTCAATCAATCAGAAAACATTTACCTTCTCACAGAAAACAGACGTCTGAGTTGGTATAAGTATTGCATTTTGGACCATGCCAAAAAGTTGTGGTTATGTAATAAAAAAATGACTGAGGTCAATATCGATCCCGAGAAAACACAGTGTTGATGGTGAAGGTACCCGAGAGGGATGATTGTTGACAATATTTTGACTACTACAGGAACATCTTTGAGGCGCTCTAAGAGCGGTGCTTGTGCGAAAGTAGCGATTCTTCACGTTGGATTTCAATCGCTGGAGAATAAATTCATTCGGAAAAACGTTCTCAGCAAGTTTATTCCACATAAACGCAGTTCTCCAAATTAAAGAGTTCTCAAACAGTGAAGTTCGGCGTGTTCCCGTGAAAGTATCTATAGAAAAGAGACAAATTTATAACGTTTCTTCTATGTTCCAGACTATCGAGGTTGCAAGTGATGTTTCTGGGGATGATATCCATCAGCTTCAGAGTATGTTTAGGGGCATAGCTCCATGCATGAGAACAATATTCCAGAGAAGCTCTGATTTGAGCTTTATGAAGCATCAACAGTTCCTGAGGTGTGTACAGTTTTTTGGTTCGGAACAATGTTCCAAGCGTTTGAGAAGCAGCCTTTGCAATTCCAGCGACATGATTGTGCCAAGACTTATTGGTGTCCAGTTCAACGACCAACAAACCTATCGAAGCAGAAAGCGAAATAGTCCATCCTGACATTATTATATCCGGCTCAGAGACATTTATCTTTTTGGAAAAAACCAATGCTTGGATTTTTGTGGGATTGAATTGAACCTGGTTATTTTACCCCAATTCGAAAATAACTTCAAGATCCTCATTAAGATATGCAACCTCTTGCTGCCGGTGAAGGTGTGCATCTGCAGCCGATGTCCTGAAATCCAAAAGGAATGACGAGACAAGTGTGCTGTTGTCAGCAAAACAATACATTGGATTCTTTTTTTTCATCCGATAAGTCATTAATATACGATAAAAAGAGGGTTGGAGACAATATGGATCCCTGGGAAACGCCAGCGTTGATGGTGAAAGTATTCGAAAGCCACATCGACGGCCACTTGCAAGGAATGTTGTTTCAGGAAGCTGGAGAGCCATACACAAAAATGATTCGACAAGCCAAAGCATTGAAGTTTGGCCAGCAAACCCTCGTGTCACACACGGTCAAAGGCCTTATCAAGCGGAACAGCTTTTGCGTTATTCCGAATATGATGTTGAAGCCTTCCAAACATTCAGGAATATCGTGGTTTACGGCTCTCTCAATCATTTTTAATTGGAATGGGAATTGGAATTGGTCGCGGTGGTAGTGCGCCCGACTCACGATCGGAAGATCGTGGGTTCGATTCCTGCCTCTATCAGATATTTTTCTCGAGAGAATTTATCTGGTTGAATCTGGGGCTGGGATGATTCTGCAACCGTGTTAGGAATCACACGTTAAAAGGTAAGACCTCGTTAGTCCTTAGCTCGCACAAGTTTCTCAACTTCTGAGAGTTGTCGTTCGTATGGAGGCGACAGCTGATTAACGGAAAAACAGATTTTAAACAGATCACTGATAGCAAAGCGACTGGTCTATAGTTATTTGGAAGAGTTTTATTGCCTTTTTTGGGAATTAGCTGAATGCGAGCAATCTTTCAACAAAAATGAAAAACCCCTTCTTTGCAAGACAGGTTGAAAAGACTGCAAAATACTGGTGCGACTTCACTGGTACACTTTTTGAGTATGATGACGGGCACTTCATCAGGACCAGACGCCTCTTTGATATTAAGCTGTTTCAAAGTTTGCCTGACTAGACATCAAAAAGTAATTTCCGGCATTGTAGATTCTAGTGTGGGAATAGTGGGTGGTGACTTCCCCAGAAAATCGAATGTGGAGTGGGACGCAATTTGTTCAGCTAGTAGAATTGCTTCTTCTATGGCTGTTGTTGTAATTGAACCATCTGCCCGTATATTAGTGGTGAAATTGTTGATTTTGTAAAGTTTTGATTAATAGCTTCAGCTACCGACCTGAAGGATCATTCCTGATTCTCTGATTGTGAAGTTCTTTGTTTTCATTTATTTAAAGTTTGCAGCTGTTGGTTCGCCTAGAATTTTTAGGGAAATGAGCATGTGATATCAACGATATTCACTTTTCCCTTCTGGAGATCAGGATCATCTCAGGATGTCGCTATAAAGTACTTGAATTGCGAGAAAGGGTTTGGTAAAATCCCATGGAAGATATTGCAATTTTTTATTGTCACACGAAGCGTTCTGAAAAAGCAAAGTGATATTTTTACATGAGACACTCCAGGATCACATATACAGCTTACAGTATGTATAGTGATAAATACAGATGTCCTAGTTATAATCACAGTAACGAAACTGTTCAATGTTGAATAGTCGAAATTTCAGAAATACCACCCAAATCGAGGTCACTCATGCCATTTTCAGTTACCTTGAGCCGTTAGTAAACGTTTTGTGTGTTCCACTCGAGTGTACAGAAGAAATTAAAGTCCGCAGCGGCTACCGAGCAAATAAACATAATTCATCTGGTGAAAACATATATGTTTTATTTGGGAAAGTATCTTTTGTACTGTTTTACTGTTTCAGCTAGTTTAACCGAGAAACAACGTTGATGTATATAATCCACTGCCTGTTAATAGTTTCTCATAATAATTCACAACTGTTCGTTAAAGTCGTAAAACTCGCCATTATTCAACCAGCCAATTTCATCAAGTTTTCTCAAAAACAGTTTTGATATGTTTCAGTGGCAGAGTATTTTGTAGGATACGATGAAGCTGTTGAATGGAATACCCAACATCGTAAAGTATAAGTTTACTTCATTTTTACTTAGAGGTTACTTGGTACCACAAAGTTCATCGATGACATATATTCGAAATTGTTTGGAAACTACATTGAAAGGGAAATTTTGGTTATGCGTATTCTCTTATATCTATTCTCATAAAAGATTGCCGTCTGTTTGTCTGTGCGTTTGTGCACTCTAATCTTGAAAACGAGCAAATCGATTTTAGTACGGTTTTCTTTAATATGTTGTTATTAGCTTCACTTAACATCCCGTACTTGATTTATTTTATGTCAATTTGAAGTCTCAAAACAAACATTCGTTAGATAAAAAATAATGAGTTTTCGTTAACAAATACTGGTAAAACCAAAAAACAACAGCAAGTATAAATTTTTTGAAAAATATTGTTTCTAATGAACTCAGAGATAATTTGAATGTGAAACATATTTTGCTCTTATAGTTGATGGATGAGTATCTGTTCAACTTCTGTTTCAGAGTAAACTAATAACCAAAATTCAGAGTCAGCTTGAAAGAACGATCCTTGGAGAACTCCAAAGTAATTTGAAATGTTCGACAGATCATTTAGCAAATAGTGAACAGTTTTATTTCTTCTTTTCAGAAGGGTGTGAAAGTGACATTCCATTCATTCGGTATTCAATAAAAATAATTTTTCAATATTTCCCAATATTGTTCAAGTTTATATTTAGGCCTAATATCTTTGTTCATCTAATGAGAATTCCAGTCAGAAGAAATTACCAGATGATTCCGAGTGTCAATTAAAAACTTATAACTGATTTTTGGTAACATTTTTCCAAAAACTGCAGAAGAAACTTACTCTAGTTCTTATCGAACATAATATTTCCGTAACTTTTTTTGATTTTCATTATTATTCAAAACTTTCACCACACTTGCATCTTGCTTTGCTTTTTAAGTCTCGTAAAAAATTATACAAACATATATGGCTATTCACCAAGATGATAGCTCAATAAGGGTTGAATTTTTTTAATGAGTGATTAAAAGAAACTTATATGTTAAAGGAAAAGTGCTTGTTTGGGAAATGATATTTTCTTCAGATTCGTTACTGTGAAACCATTTCAACATTTTTATTATAAGGAATCCTATGTTACAATAATATGTACTGCATATAATTTAATAGTAAAAAATTCACAAAATGTGTTATTTTTTGCATATTGTAAAGCATACACGTAAAATACAACATTCAAATATTTGTGTGGCTTCAAACACTTCTGCTCGATTTTCTCTTTGAGCGAAGTGTGGTTGAATGTTAAAAGATTTATTTTGACTACTCCCGTTACTAGTTTACGACCATTAATAATGTTTTGACGCAAGAACTGACCGAAAGGCCTATTTCGGATGTTTAGACTAAGCAGACACTCTCTTGAAATATGTTAGTTTATTCAGTTAATATAGGTAATTCTGTAGGAAAATATTTTGATTAGCTGAACTCTGCCAAAGTAACTTCTAAAAGCGGAGGAAATAAAAACTCTTACGAATGACATGAGGATGAAGAAATGGGAGATGGTGATTTGTTATGACAATGGGGAGGTTTGCTTCATATTTGAGGAATGCCGCACAAGCTGCAATATACTGGAAAACAGGGAGTTGCTTAGAATTTACAGTGCTACTTACTGGATTGACCTCTGTCCATCTAGAAGACATCTGAACATGCCTTTAACTGTTTATGCGAATATGAGCTACTGTATCACAAGAAGCAAGTGCTTTATGGGCAACCCAAATTATTTTCACAAGAACCTGTACAAGTTGGTACAGAAAACGAAACTGTTCGAATGAGTGATATGAGAAGAAAAGAGAAAAAACGTAATATTCTCCATCATTATTTCAAAGATGTTTTGAACCTCAATCGTCCATGAAATAGAAAATTCATTCAAAACCTGTGTCAGTGAAATCGATCATTTAGATCATTTAGAATGCATCTGGTGATTAGACAAGTTTCAGATGGTGAAGAAGAATTGGAATATTTTTGGCGTTATTAGAAGACTATTTGAACCTCAGAAAAACTCATTTTTGAAAAATTCACGAGATGATTATAAAAATCGGTTGTCAAATACGCCGCTTGACTGTCCAATAATATTTGTATTGACTTGTGTATAAGGTTGGATTCTACCCATCTTTTCGCACACAACTCAGTAGCATAAATTTTCATTTGAAATACAGTCGCATAGGTCCTTAGGCAGGTTGATATATCTGTCTTGGGCCCGCGACTGAAAACACCTGTATCAGAACCTGAAGGTGTTTTTGATCCATCTGTGAACCAACAACTATCTGCTCTTAATATTTCCTTCTTTCGGAAGATCCAGTTCTCTATACTCGGGAACAGTAATGTATGAGGCAGTTCGTGGTTGACAGTCGAAGAGATAATGTAAGACTTCAAGTGTCAATTAGCAGTCTATGGTAGATTGATTTGTGCAATTGGCGATGTGCACAAGTCTATATGCAGTATATGTACCCTATTTCTCTCCATGTGAAGAGGAGGTAGATTTAGAAGGATCTTCATGGTCGCTGACGGTGTAATATTGATGGCACCACATATAACCAGATAAGTCTATCTCTGTAAGCTACAGAGCTTCGCCTGAGCAGTTTTCTGTAAAGCCTCCGGCCACCAGGCAGTTGCTCCATAAGTGATTATTGGTCTGACAATTATCACATGAATCAGATTTGTTTGGGACCTAAACCCAAAGTTTTACCACAAATCCTTCGACATGTTCATAGGGACAGTCTGGCTTTGTGTAAATTTTTCAGGTGAACGTTCCTGGTGAGTTTTTCATCATGGACATTGCCAAGATGTTTAAACCTCCATTTTAAATGGCATGACCTCACCATTGAGGAAAAGTGGCGTTAAATCGTCCAATAATCTCGTCCTGGTGAAGGGGATTATCACAGTTTTGCTGGGGTTGACAGACATCTGCTCTAGCACCACAGTTGGTGCCAGATGATCATCTGCATAAGTTCTGGTTATGTGCAAGACCTAACATTTCAATTAGTTGAGGAACTTGTGCTAAAGAGCTTATTGATAGTTCCGACAAGTTTTTCAGTATGAGGAGTATGTGTGAAAAATATCTTTCATAAAAAATTATATTAATATTTTATTCTTCAATTTTGGTGCATTTACTGAATTCAGTGTAGGCTTGGTTAGTTATAAATTATGTTTGTTTATCTTATATGTTACCAACGATATACAAATAGATGAATATAAAATTTCAGAATGGTCAATAATCTCACCAGCATAAATAAAGGGTCTTTAGAAGTGGTATTCAAAAAGCTTTCACTCACGTAATCAACTTTCTGTATCATATGACAACGCACGATATTTCAACTGACGATATTTCAACGATATTTTAACTGACAGTCATTTGTAATAAACTACTACGTAGAAGAGAAAGGGAATTTTGAATTCATTGACCAAATACCACTGACGTCCATTCCAACTTCTCACTTTTTGTCGTGAGTATCAAAAATGTGAACAAATATACTAGTAGGAGGAACGTCTCGCGAATAAATGAATCGAATGATGGTTTGTCATCCTGCAAATGCACGATGAATTTTGACGAACAGTGGCGAAAATTTGCTATATCTGTTCTCACTTTTTGCCGTTTACTTTCCGGTGTTTCGGTGTCTCTAGTTCACGTTCTCTTATCGAAATATTATTGACAATTCACCTGTGATGTAATGAACAACATATGATTTCGGTAACAACATAATATATTTCAAGTGTGCCTCCACACGACTTTATTAAGGTGTTAATAAGTAATGGTGATAATTACTCAAAAAATGTTTCGAGTGTACGCGCTAAGAAGTTAAACTAATAGTAATGAAATTACGATTGCATCTCCCTTTCTGGAGACGACCTCAATGGAATCGACAGAGAACTCAATCCTCGAATATTAGAGATAAACGAGGGTCCTTAGGCGGTCATTTACGAAGCCAATGATATTCTTCCTCTGTCTTTTACTGCAGCTTCTACCGCAAAGCATAAAGTTGAAAACCAGAACCTAAAAACAAATAATTTGTGATCGAATGTAAGCTTTTCAGAAAAATTCAGACTATGCCATGGCCTACTAATAGATCTACATCCTCATATCTTTTGACTTATAATTGTGACAGAATTTCAAACCATCAATGACTTGCAGTACATTTGCGATTATGAAATTCGAATAAACATTCAGCTCATTTAACTCATTAATATCACAAAACGGAATTGTTGTTTTGTCAAAATGGTGTATCAAAAGTGAAGTGCCATCCGAAGTATTGGCTACGGGACCATATCTTCCGAAAGAGGTCTCTTTCGACGGATACTGATAATTTTTCATTTTATTCTCGGTTCCTCAGGTAATTTTTCAGTATATAGTCGGAAACAATACAGATAAGGGAATTATTCAAATTAAAATCATTTTAAAATTATGAGAATCTTTAATCTGCACGAAAAATTGAAGTAATTCAAAAATGTTGAAGTAAACCTTCTCAACATTGAATATGAACATGTTTGGTCTGATTCGAATAATCCGGTTATGTTCGAAATTAAGAAAAGTTGCCCACCCAATCAACAAAATTTGCTGAGCAATATTATAAGTGAAAGGTGACACCTTTCACTGACACATAATAGTGAGTGTATAATATGCGTTACAGTTGATACAACAAAAGAATGCACTCGTACATGCGTTATCAGTAAAATACGCGATAAAACATATATTTTTATATATTTTTCTTTTCTTCTACAAGCGAAAAATGGAAATATTTGAACAAATAGAGAGTTTTTTGGATAATAGCTTATCAGTACATCGAATGTGAGACCAACTGATAACGTATTACTACCGTTTGACAGTTTACAGGCTGCTAGTTGAAAAGTTTCTGCGGTTTCAATTCTTTCATACTATATAAATAGTTGTTTTCAGAACTAATAAACTGTTGCCACTACATATTTCCCAACTATTTACAGTGTCGACTAGTGAAAACAAAATAAAGCTAATATTTCACAGTGTTTGGAAATAAATAAATTTTCGAACATATTTCCAACATCACTTGCAGTTGAAAATCTCTCGTAGAAACAAATCATCGTTAGCTATGATGATTTGGTAGATCATAAAAATTGCCACCTGAAGAAAAGTTAATTTCAGTTTTATCCTAATATTTTCGAAAAACATGTTGTTTGAATTTCTTTGTAATAACATAACTTTGCTCCAATCAAACCAAGTCTGTCTTATTGTACTATTCAAAGAAATAAAGTGATGAGAGTGCGTATCGAATTTGCATTGCCCTGTAGAATAAAATATACTTGCACATCGTACATTGGCAAATGTGCCTGATTATAGTCAGGTTTTTTCACCTGTAATTGCATTTCTGTTAATTGCAAGTTATTGAAAGTATGCTCTTGAGATGATTCTTCAAGTTGTCACGCGATTTCAGGTGTTTCAATACGATGTATAGGGTGGTCACTTTGGACCTTCCTATCTACTATCTACTTGCTACTCAGTTGGGTAAAAGTTCAAACTGAAGACCTGCCACATTCAAAGAATAATAAAGATTTTCTTTTTAACGTTCTTGTACACTCCGAAGCATTTTCGAAGTAATTCATCTCCAACACTTCTTAAATTTGGAACTCTTAAATATAAGCGAGTGGATATAAGTATTTTAATGAATCGAGTACTTGTGATTCAAAATTCAATCATCGTATAGATTACATTTGTTGAAGAAATCAAGAAAACTGGGTATTCTGGGTGGAATTTATGTAATAATATTTTTTTTTAATCTTTAATTTTCATGTTTGGAAAAGAAGATCCAGGAGCGTCCAATGCATCCCGAAAAAGTCACTGTTTGGTGTGGACTTTCGGCTGACGGCGTCATCGGTTAACAATTCTTTGAGAACGACGTTGGTCAGGCACTGTCAACGACAAGCACTGTAGGTCGATGGTTACAAACTTCCTTGGGCTTGAATTGAATGATCTGGACACCAACGACATGTAGTATCAACAGGACGGCGCTATGTGCCACACAGCTCATGCCACATTGGACATTCTGAACGAGCGATTGGAAGGCATGGTCATCTGACATGGAGGTGATGTGATCTGGCCACCTTGATCGTGCAATTTGACCCCGTTAGACGTTTTCTGGTGAGGTTTTCTTAAGTCGCAGGTGTATGCAAATAAGCCATAAACCACAGCGCCAACATGACCCATGCTATCGATAAAATTCAGCATGATTTATGCGCCAGAGATATGGAAAATTAGACGTTTCGGATGCGCTCCACCCAGAGAAGCCGTGGCGGACATTTGAACGATTTTATATTCCACACATAATAGGTATTTCAAACGAATGAAAAATTTCGATGATATCTCACACACACAATTTAAGGATAAGGAGCGCCTAATGAGAGACCCTATAGAATGTCTTCTCTTCATTAGCAGTCGTGAAAGACGATTATTGAATCACTCGAAAAAATTGTTTCCTACAATGAAAAATCGACTGGAGTTCTTCTGAAACATTAAAGCAGTTCTTATTTCATTTTTATATGGCCACACTGTATATACTTCTAAGTGTTATTATAACGTAAATGTCCAGAAAAACTAGTTGCTGAACATCTCATAAACCCTGGAATTACTGTTTAATTATCGTGCTACTACCTACTGTGTAGTTATAGTTATTTAATGTCGATCGTAATGTAGAAGATTACCGCAACCAGATAGTTGACACCGTCACTAGCAAATCAATGAATATTTCAATATGTTTTATCGAAGTACAGTAAAAATTGTTACCGGATATCCCATATCACCATTAGAAATTTCCATATTAGTATAGGTGTTGCCCGAAGCGAACAGTTCTCACTTAGCAGTGAAATTTATTTTTATTTTTTCCCGCATATAGGGGCCTATATTTAATATGGCCGTTGATTTGAGGTGCGTATCTGCTATAAAGTAATCTCTTTCGAATTTCACTCTATGCCATTTTGTTATTTATCGCCTCCATGACTCTTTTATGAAATTTTACTTCCCATATTTGGGTCGGCCCGAAATTGTTTCACAAAATGAACCCTACCTGAAGAACGAGGTAAGTTTGAGGGGAAGTGGAGTAGAATTGGTTCGAAATGGAGTTTCAAATGATCCGATTTTTTTACTTGTCCATGAATATAAATTCAACACGTGCTAACATCTTGATTACATGAAGAAAAATCTAGAGAAGGTTCATTTATCATAATCACGCAAAACCATCCTCTGGCATGAAATATTGTTATAACTTAGAAATCGATTCTTGTTTTTTGAATTTTTTTCATATCAGATATGTTGTGTCTGTCTTTACAAAGATGTTTATTGATAATAGTACAATCGATATATTTTCTATCAAACATTGAAATAAAATAACTTCAAACTTCAGATAATAAACCTCCCCTATTTTTACATAATACCGAGCTTCCGTCTTAATATAGAGATTTCTAAGGACACTAACAATAATCACAGTAAAAATTTTACAATACTCAAAAGTTAATTGAAGAAATGCACTTCAAAACTAATAATTATAAAAATATTGTACAATATGACAATGATGATATGTCATTTTCAAAGCCTTCTGTCATGACAAGAGTGACATGAAATGTAAAAGGATTTCGTTTCATGATGCTTTCGATCGATTTATTTGTATACCATGCGATTTTATTTCAATTAGTATGGGTCAACAAAACTGATCTATCTCCAATGAGTTAACGACAAAAAGAGTTCGAGAATAAACATGATATTATTCGGAGAGTGACGTAATCTTAGATATTTTATTTATTAATGGTTACAAATTGGAAATATTTCATTAGCGAAAAAGTTGTAAAGAAATAACATACCTTGTCAAAAAACATTTGTAGAGATTATCAGTCGAATTAATTGCGTCCACAATTACGCGTATGGTCAGTTATCAGCGTGTATCATGTATATGAGGTGTGTTTTTGGCACTACTGTTATTCCGGATTAGGCTTTTCCCGCCAAAACTTATTACCTGAATCTGCTCAATTTTGTAGGTTCGAGCTGAGATAGTGAATAATTTTTGGCGGGAATGTATCAATCTGGAATAAGATAAGTGCCAACAAAACGCAGCATCGTATCGTTGCACCTCTGTCCGTGAAAAAAATAACAGAAAGGCGAAAAGTTCGCCTTCATTCGCCTGGAAAGGCTAATTGAAGATGCTTTCGTTACCTTCAACTTGAATTTGCGAAAAGATCCTCGCGAATTCTCCAAATATTTTTGTATGGTTTTTTCTTATTGACTTCTATTAAAAAAATCTGTTGAAATCTGTTTTTCCATTAACCAATTGTTGCCCCCCTACAAACGAGAACTCAATAGTTGAAACTTGTGCGAGCTAAGGACTAACGAGGTCTTACCTTTTGACGTATGATTCCTAACACGGGTTGGACGATAGCAAGTGAAAATCGATCATCTGACCTTGCGGTTCGAACCACCGGTTCACACAGCGGTGGATTGAGTAAGTCAAGCAAACCACACACGTGAACGGCCAGTGGTGAACGGCCAGTGGTAAAACTTCGAAGTACATCACTCAAAGTCAACCTAGAAAGTATTTATTGCTAAAAATCCAACTTAAGTTTCTAAAATAAAAATTTTATAGGATTTTTACCATATATTTTTCATTCAGTATTACTCTGAAGACTTTCTAAGAAACAAACTCTCTTGAACCAGTATTTATTCTCTTTTACGACCTATAAAGTAATTTCATTAGTTGGACTTCCATCATCCAATACGATATAAAATGATTTGAAATCCCTGAAAGAATCAACAAAATTGAAAAGAATAACTGAAAATAACAATTATGTTACGCAAAAAACCCTGACCTTGAATTACAATAAAATAAATTAGGGAATTAGGGATAAATTGCTTGCCAATCCCAACGGGTCTAGATCCTTCTGGTCGGTAACTAAGGCTGTTGATCAGAATTTCACAAAATCTACAATTCCACTACTAACACAAGCGGATGGTTCAATTGCAACAACAGCCATAGAAAAAGCAAATCTATTAGCTGAACACAGTCGATTTTCTGGGAATGGCACCACCCACTATTCCCACACTAGAATCCACAATGCCGGAAATTTATTTTCGACAGCGTCTAGTCATGCAAATTTTGAAACAGCTCAATATCAACAAGGCGTCTGGCCCTGATGAAGTGCCCGTCATCGTACTTGAAAAGTTCGCCAATGAACTTGCACCAGTATTTTGCAGACTTTTCAACCTCTCCTATAAGAAAGGTGTTTTTCCTTCTTGTTGGAAGATTGCTCGCGTTCAGCAAGGGCAAGAAAAATCTTCCAAATAAGTATAGAACAGTCGCTTTTCTATCACTGACATCAAAAATCATGGAGAAAGTCGTAAACCACCACATCCTCAAATATTTGGAAGGCTTCTCAACATCTTGACCAATCATCAATATGGCTTTCAGAAAGAAAGATCAACAGGTGACCTATCGTATGTCACCCATATTTGGAATAACGCAATCGAGAAACATGGAGAATCACGAGCTGTTGCGCTTGATATTTCTAAGGCCTTTGACCGTGTGTGGCATGAGGGTTTGTTGGCCAAACTTTGATGCTATGTCTTGTTGGATCATTTCTGTGTATGGCTTTCCAGCTTCCTGAAAGAACGTTCCCTGCAAGTGGCCGTCGATGGATATCTCTCGAATACTTTCACCATCAACCCAGGGACTTTGTGAAAAAACTAAAATCCAATATATTGAGTATTTTCCTGTTGTGCTTGTGTTTTGCATTAAAAAAAATAAAAATAAAACTCGGAAGATTTCAAGCCAAGTTACTTTACGATGTTTCGATTGTAAGTATCCACAATCGTCTTTGGATGATAACTGGAAGTCTGAACTAATGAAACTCACCAGGAAACATTGTCAACTACCTTCATTCAAACATATAAAGTGACTAGTATTGTGTTGCTGTATCGCTGCTGTTCCAATGTTTTGACAGAATCAGAATCAACGAACTTAGGCGTGCGCAGCGTTATAGAACAGTGCTTTCAAAAAATTGTTCTACAGCGCCATCTAGTGGCGAGTGACAATAAAATTGATAGCCTAAAAACCTTCTCTATGAAAAATCACTTATACATGACAAGTTTCATTACGATCGGTTGAGCGATGTAGAAGTTTATCACTTACCAACCAACCAACCAACATCAATTTCTATATATTAGATTGTCATTCTCCTAAGAATTTACATCAGCAATTTTTTTCAAATCACACTCGTTATTAAAATAATTTTTGATGAGTTCAGATTCTTGTTTCAAACAACTTCCTTACACCTATCAACATACCATTATTAATGAGACAATATTCAACGAAAATAATGTTCAATACTTGGAGTTCAGCCAAACGATATACATTTAGAATGCTATTCGGTAGAAGGCAAACCATCATTGGTAATAGATTACAGAAAAAAATACGAGGCATGTAACCTTTAAAATTCTCCTCTCTGATTTAACAGGTTCCATTCTACCACGACCTACCAGCCCGGATTTTGTTCTCTTCGATCGTGACCCCGGCCGTGAAAGCCGATTTTCTTATATCATTTGTAAAGAGGACTTTATTGTGAGGTTTTCACTGAACAGTTTATAAAACCGCAACACCTGCTGAAGTGTT
The DNA here is from genome assembly GCF_000500325.1 of Leptinotarsa decemlineata. Classification (NCBI taxonomy): domain Eukaryota; kingdom Metazoa; phylum Arthropoda; class Insecta; order Coleoptera; family Chrysomelidae; genus Leptinotarsa; species Leptinotarsa decemlineata. Next base: position 198,456 of record NW_019289443.1, read on the forward strand.
AGAAATGACGGTTTGGTGTTGGGATAAAACTCCATTAATATTCATTACTACACCAAAGGTTATTTTTAACACCTCGACAAGTGTTTCAATCGCCAAGTGATCATCTTCAAGAGAAATATTAAACAGTTCAATCTTCCTCTTGAATATGATCACTTGGTGATCGAAACACGTGTTGAGGTGTTAAAATAACGGTTTGGTGTTGGGCTTGAACTCTAGTAATATTCATTACTACACCAAAGGTTTCAAACAGTGCAGTACATGGTCAAAATTTAGCAATTTTGAAACGAACTTTGCTGACATTTCCTAAAAAATTGTATGGCATCCTCAGCAACTTCTCTAATAGTGATTCGACGATTCTTCATAACAATTTCACTTTCTCAACATTTTCATTCGTTGTTGATGTGCTGGGGTGTCTAGGGCGCGCGTCGTCATTCACATCTTTTCGACCTCAACTGAAAACCTTGCACCACTTGTGAACAGTTTTCTGACTCAGAGTACAATCATCGTATACCACTGTCAACATTTCAAGTGTTTTTGATCACTCATTTTCATTTTTAATAAAAAACATTATGCAAATTCTTTCATCCACTTCTAACTGAACATGATGATAGACTGAATTTTGACGTTCTGGTTGTTTACTCAATTACTTAGTTTCAGTATTTCTGCTACCTGTGGCTATATAACATACAAGAAATATTCCATCGTCGATTCTTCTGTGATGCCATTGTTTCATTATTCGCTTTTCCTATCACTGAAAATTTTTCATTCATGTATTTTCACATAATAAGCAAATAGCGAATTTCATTGGAGATATTTTTTTTAGAATTGTATATCAACAATATCTAGATATTTTAGCGAGTATTAAATGAGATGTATATCAAGTATGAAATTTGCCTCAGTCTGCTTGCTAAGATTTGCGACTTGCCCTAATTAAACCGAAGAAAGGAATCCGAAAGATAAGAATATCGAATACAAACAATTTTTGCTGACAAAACTATTGGGCAAATAAACAATACTTCTAATATGTTTGTTTATTAAGCGGGTCATCACACATATTGAATAAATAACAGGATGCACAGAGATTTTGGGAAAAAGACAACGCAGTAGTTGCATGTATAATGGAGTAGAAATCTTTTTGGCTTCCACTTCTCCATTTTTATACAAGAAAATGTGGGTAACTTCCCAGAAAGAAGCAATCTGGTAAATTCAAAATAAACTCTCTACATCCGTAGAAGTTAATTTCAGATACAAACTGGAAGAAAAATCCCTTCCGAACCAACTACTTAAGCTTAATATAAAAATGTTTTCTTTTGAGTGGTTTGAGAAAATATTTAATTACCATCAAATACTGAAGACATCAATACCACTAACATATCAATATCCTCTACTACATCAACTACATACATCATGGAAAATTACTCCAATCAATATTATTTTCGGACAGTTTTATTGCAGAGAAAACTAATGAACTGAAAATTTCTCTTTCAAATAAATGGTCAATTGAAATATAACTTATATATATCTTAGATTTTTCTCAGATGCTCCACTTACACCATTATTACTAGTATAAAGTTGTTGGAACACACTTGCAGATCGGTCTGCAGGTGTGTTCCAATAATTGATGATATATTGCGGCAGTTGTATAGCATATGCAGGAATAACTTCAGTGAAGAATCCTGCACTGACACCTGTCGGATATAATCCAACGTCCTTCGTGGTATTAGCCAGGGGAAGTAGTTGTCTTCTGATAGATGTCAGTCCATTAACCATTAACAATGTAGGGAGTTCAGACTGGCCTGAACGAATTGTTCCTTTAGATGATTTGATTTATAGCCAGTCTTCAAGTATGCCCACTGACTATATGTGAAAAATTACGAGTATATCTTGAACGTTGGTGCCATATTTATTACGTAAAAATATAATCTGATATTGTCATATCAATTATAATACAATTATATCTTCAAAAGGTATTTGATTTTAAATAATATAGTGGAACAAAATTTCAAAAAAAGTCACAGGTCTCCTGTGACACTTTGTGTAACATACGAGTACATTTTATGAGACTGTTTCTGAAAGACAGCTGCCCGTATTTCGAGACCCACTTTAGTTTTTACACATTTGGTTAACACTTGCTCTCATATTTCAATGAATAATTGATAAAAATTCTATTACTGTTTACCATTATTCATTGTGAATACTCACAATAATAATAAAAATTTGATCTAGTTTAAATTTTTCGAAACAACCGTTGTAAATATTGTTGATACTATCAACGAAAATTAATGTGAGCTTTTATTTTTATTAATGGGAGTAACTGATATCGTTAAATTGCCAAATTATTTTCGAGTGAATGAAATTGTTGGTGCGTTGCGTCAGGGCGGTATATTTAGATAACGTTCCTTCCATTGTTTCAATATTTCAACACAAAACGATGATTTTATGAGGAAAATTATGAAAATTGGTAAACTAATAACTCAAAACAATGTTTGTTGTATAGATTACGTATTCGAAAATTTGCGAAAGTTGATAACTATCAACCAAGAAAACATAAAGAACTGTCAAAACCTCTTATACAAAGGTTAATGGAAGTCATGTATTTTTATCGAGTAGAGCCAAAATTCTCAAAGTGAATGGGAAATCGAGTGCTTTTTGAAGTCACTCCATTTTATCGCCTTTTGAAATAGATACAATCGTTTTCAAAGTTATTTTATTGTGGGTAATTTATTTACGACAATCTCCAAACATGAATTACTCAGAATATGTTTTTTTGAAAATATATATGGAATTGAGACTATTCGGGTGTTCTTACCAACCGCACTCAAAATCTTCCAATTTCATTTCCAAATTCAACAGACAAGAGTTATTCAATACTATCTGGTCATTGAACAGTGATTCAAAATGTTTGTATCTATTGATTTCCAAGAATTCTGAAAGAATGAATTTTATATATTTCTCTTTCAAATGCAATATATCAAATTAGTCGTCATTCAACTCATACCCTTCTTTCATGAGATGGTTTTCTTATTCAAGAAACTACTTCTTTGTCATTCTATTTTTGAGAAACAAGTTCTTCCTTTTTGGCACTATTGAATTTCGATAAGTTCCAACTTAAATATATTCCTGATCTATTAGGCGGTGAAGTTCAATGTCTAGTGTGTTCAATACATTTGCTCATATTGTTATATTATCAAAAAATTACATACAAGTTTTTCTTTTCTAACATGAGCGATATTTCAAAGACAAAACATTCACTTACTATGCAAATTCTACATGACGTCATACTCATTTCTTTTTAAACATAGAATATTGACTTACTTTTGCGATTCTACATGAGGTAATACTCATTTGACGAATTCACCAAAAATGTATCTTTTTCCATGGAAATAATAAGCTGGGCACAGATTTCAACAAGGACAAAACATCTATGTCGAATAAATCAGAAGAATATAAGTTGACTTGTGGTTTTGTCACAACTTTCATATCAGTCAAACGTAAAGAACGTTCTCCAAAACGATAAAAGAACATAGAACTGTGAATGAAAATATCTTTTCAATGTTGGCAAACTATTTTTTCGTAGGACCGTAAAATTTCAATAATGACTGACTGTCACTTATTGTATGTGGAAAGAAAAAGCATATAACTCGATATTTTAGAATGCTTTGAAACTGATATTTTTGACGATATAGAACTGTATAAGTCTTGTCTAAATTTGGTTTTTGATGATACAATTAGTAATTACTTGAAATATATTAGATAAGGTTGGTATAATAATATCTTTCATCAAATTTGTTCTTAGAACTGCTATCAAATTAGTAGTTGAGTTGGAGTTGAAGTTATTGAAATCTCATGAAATAAAAAAAAAACTATGTGCAGTTCGGATATGCATGAAAAAACTATTGTAGAATGAAACACGTGTTGCAATGCACGACTTTTATTCAAGTGTCGCATAACTTCAACGCATTTTGAGAATGTTTTGAACGATTTTATTTCTTTGTTGTTGAGAAGCTATTAACTATTCCTAGTTTTCAAATTGTCCCCTATGTATGCAAGCTGCGCATCATTAATCTGGGATTAATGATGCGCAGCTTGCATTTGTTTGTAAAATTGCGGATGACGTTATTCAGAGATTTTAGCGCATTCGCTGAACGAAACCAATTCAAACCATCAGACATTATTTGTTCAAAACATTTTCATCGCCTGTCGAAACGCGTCCCAAAAACTCGCCTATACAGTCAGGGTCAAAATCTTGTCCATTCAAATACCGCTTATACCAATCTGTACTCAAACTTGTTATGGATTTCTCATTTGGAGTGCTTCGACATGAAATTACTTCTTTCTATCAACGTCACATCTGCCAGTCATTCGTATTATTTCTATGGCGCGAATTATTCGAAAGAATCAAGCTGTCAAATGTCAATTAAAGTAAATACATGTCGCATCACAACATAATGAAGATTGACAATGCTACAGTTAGCTATAGAGAAAAATTAATGGTAGATGATCTGGTTCTGAAATAGAAAATGGTGCCTGATTGTTAAATATTATATGGTGCAACGCCTATGATGCAATGTAACGCCTTTTCGGATCTAAGGCAGACATTACTGTTTAGCGGAACGAATTGAATCTCAGTGAAGTTGTAAAAGACAGAAACACTCAAGGCATAGTAGCGGATGGATACGATGTACCAGAGGTTATATATTCAGACCAAAATAGTTCTATACGTCTCTAGTATCCACTAGTTGCCTGCTTGCAGTGGAAGCCGCAGAAAGCAAAAGAAAACGATTTCTCACTCAGCGATACATGTCAAAGCTAGACTTCGCAATGGAGCATCTTAAGGAGCATCGTCTACTATTGATCCCATACAGATACTGTGATTTTTTCTATTCACGGTTGTTCTTGTTGTAGAAACTATGCTGACTAGGATCGAAACATGAATGTGACATAACTAGTTTAATATTTTCATCCAATTTGAATCAAGGGGCACTTTTGGGCGACCATCAAAATGGTTTCTGTGAGCAAAAATCAACAGACGAACACCTTCTTCTACATGCTATTGTTTTTTTATTAAAAGCAATCTAGCCCTAGATTGGCGCTCACAATCTCGATTGCTTTTTGATGAAAATCATAGGTACCTTCTTCAATATCACATATCTGGAGCTCCTTTCCAAGGATACCCTGAGGTTGCTGAAATATATCCAAAAAAGTCTGGAGCATCGAAGGAAAGTTAGGATTTTGGCCATCCCATCTCCCCGGCCTACAGGTTTCAAGATTTTTTCCAATTGGACAGTGGAATGAAATTCCTAAATAGAGAATTTCTGCCCGTGCTACCAATCGCACGTTAGAAGATAACCTTCATCTTGCGCAAGTTTCGATTTCTGAGGGTTCTCGTCCGTAAGGGGGCGACAGCTGGTTGACGGAGAAATATATTTTAAACATATTTGAATTAAAATATGCAGCGACCTGGATCCACAACATAAATGACTATTTTCGCAGTGGCACTGGTAATGGCAGTGATCAGATTGAGCTATTGAAACTCCTATCAAAAAACACCCGTCGTATATTCAATTCCGTATAGCAGACAGGGTATATTGGGAAAAAATTATGGAACTAGAGACCTGCTTCGGTGCCGTACGGGTGCAATGCTGACAATAAATATAAATTAACCCTTCGAAAACTTCAGCCTCCGAAGATATAATTAAAAGATAATGTTCACTCCTACGGAGGGCACCCCAGTTGGAATATTTTAAAATCCTTTCTTAGTGCATATCTGGGACCCAAAAAGTAACTATATACCAAATTTTACCATCCTAGGACTTCCAGTAAGGAGAAACAGAGATGAATGGATGAGTGACTTTGGCATTCATGAGTATACATGAATGCCAAAGTCAGTCAGTGGCTTTCACAAACTTCCAAAATGTTTATGAAAACTTCGGACATAAGAATCAATTCAATAATAAATATTCATTAACATTTCAGTTGTAAAAATTACATTTTTCAATCTTTTGATAATTATTTAGTTTAGTCATTTTCGCCCACTGTAAAGTTCTTTAAACTGAAGAGACCGATTTCCACCGAGACTTGTTGGTTATTTTCGTCCATTTTTTGAAAAAATAAGAAACCGTCAAATTGAGTTCGCGGCGCATATGATGGAAAACAATCTAGCTTTATGTATTTCTTGGACATGAGACAAGTATGGACCTAATTATAGGTGTCGGAGACATTCTTTTTATTTGCGATTTGTCTAACTTTAAACCTGGTGGGTTTATTTCTGTATTGTATATTTTTTCGGCAATCCATTATGAAAACAGTTAACATAACATGTTTTATTTTTAGGAAACTATTCACTGAGGCACTACTGGTGTATTGAATAATGCCGTTTACTGTTGGATCTATAGTTGAATACGATTGTGTTTAGAACATGTACTTATATTTGAAGATTTATTGACATTGTCCGTAGCTGAATGGTGCTGAAACCCAATCTGTTATTAATATAAAATTAGTGGGCATAAGAGATATTTCCTAAACGCACATTTTGAATGCCGTCTTGTATTCAATGAAATGTGAGAATAATGACATCTCTTTTTGGAAGAGAGAAAGTGGAAGAAAGTGGTAGAAACAAATTATCTTTTTCTTAACGATCTCCCACGCAAGACAATTCTTTTCTTTTACGAAAAATTAGATAAAAATACAGAAAATGAAATTAGGAGAAGTGTATTCATGAATTGAGGAAAAAAGTTTTTCTCGATATTGTGTGAAATCTAGCGTTTCAAATGGGGAATAGGATTTCAAGTCGATGTTAAGTTGAAATGTTTATATTCTATTTTCAATATTTCACAATTTCATAGATTCCATTACAGTTGATTTGATCCGCTCCCTGAAAGATTTATGAGTTGAGAATTATTGAAGAGTATTGAATTGATTCTAATTGATGAAATACAATACTATTTCAAAAAATATTATACAGGTCGTTTATTCAACAGATACAAATGGTACTATTGGAAACGGTGTGTCGTCCTATATGTAAATTTGACAGAAGTTGATTATGTAACGGGTAATAAACCGGTTTTGTCAGATCGCAAATGTCACTGAAATATATAAAAAAATGATCAATTAATTTTTTGATCTAGTTCATCCATTTGGGAAATGTATACATATATTGGGATATTTTTTGAATCTTCAACCTTCCAAACTAAATAAATCTAGACGTTTCAGAAATCAGCCTCTTTCTGTTCTCAGAATTAATATTGTTCACAAAACACACCTTGAATAAAATATATAGATTTCAGTTTGGACTTCATTTCACTTTAGCAGATCTAGATTCATTTATTTTTCAGATTATGGGAGGTTAAAAACTCCAAAAAACATCTCAAGAAACAGTGAGCAACAGAGGAAAAGTTGGGATTACGTTTTTTTTTCATTTTGTTTGGTATGATATTAGAGAATGAAATAATTAACAACTCGCCATTTTGCCCAGTGGAATCCATAAATGTTTTTGTTAGAACAGACCTGTATTTTTCAATTAGATTTCGTTGTCTTAGACCAGACAGATCCGCAATGTATCACAATTAATAAATTAAGTTACGTTTCCATAATGAATATCATCAGATTTAGAAAAATGTCATGATTAAAAACGAGACAAACAAGGTATTACGTTTTCTGAAACCAGTTGTTTATCAATTCTTCATGAAGATTGTTCCGTCTTCATTTGAAACATCATTTGTTCTCTCATTGTGTGGGTGCAGTATTGATTAAAACATGGCTATCATTCCACAAATACTGAAAATTGAAAAACTATTTTGCCGGCAAATATATGTTGAGAAACGGCATCAAGTATTCAGAACTTTTTTATTGAATTGAGTATGCTTTCCTAACTATCCGTAATAATATTTGTGAATTTAGAGCTAGAGAAAACTAGATGTTTTTTTTCAATAGAAACATCTGAAAGTACATAACCTGTAACATAGTTATATGTAATGTTGAGATAAAATTCAGGTTCGTACTGAAAAAAATGCTCAGCATTCAGCAAAGTAACATCATAGCAAAAAAACAGAAAAGAGATTTGAAAAATATCTCGGAGGAAGAATAAGTAAAAATGTCCATATCATCATGTACATCATTCAAATTTTTCGGCGCATTTATTTGTTCACTGAGTATTCATAAAATATTATAGTTCAACGTTTTTTCAGATATACTTCAAAATATTTCACTGAAACCAATATTTGATATGTTTGAGAATACAACGCAATTTTTATGATGCCTGAAAAGCTTGTTCATCAAAATGAACGTATAATAACTTTTTATGTGATACTCAATTTTTATAAAGGATGCTGGCCCCAGTTTATATATCGCCAGTCAAAGGGGTAATGCCACATCGATATTGGGTACTCTTCCGTCTACTCAAAAATTAGATGAAATATTCCTGAACCCACGAATAAAATCAAAATTTCCTATGAACAACGCAAAATGGAGTAAGCAGATTGATCATTTACCAATTGTCTCAGAAGATGCAGAGGGAAGTAAAGAAGTTTTGAAATTACCTTTCTCTCACATATTCGAAAAAACTACTATGAATCTATCTAATTCAGTTTCAAGCAATTTAACTTCAAATTCCTCATTCCGTTGGTTCAACGATGGGGAAAATCATCGTATCCGTGATAAGAAAGAAAACAGCGAACCTATCATCAACAGCTACAACACAATTAGGTCAGAGATACATTTCTCAGTCAAAACTCTTGGGCTTAATGGGTTGAAAAATATTGGCAATACCTGTTTCATGAACAGTGTAATCCAATGTTTATCAAATACGAGATGGTTACTTGAATATTTGAAAAATGATGGGTACACGAAAGATGTCAATACTAATACTTCTAGTATGGAGGGTGCTTTAATCAAAGCATTAGCAGAAGCTATCAAGGAATTGTGATCAGAAGATTCATATGAAAGAGTTGTGAAGACAGTCTCCTTAAAAAGTCAGAGTTTTGCTCCTCGATTCATGGGTCATGCGCATCAAGACGCCCAGGAGTTCCTTCGTTATCTTTCAGAAGGTTTACATGATGATGTTAATAGAATTAATGAGAAACCTAAACCAAGATTAACTAAAAATTGAACAACAGCGGGAAAAGCACAAGAGTCATGGCTGATTTATTTTGATTACATATAACTCAAAGATTGTAGATAATTTTGTTGGTCAATTAAAATCCACGATGAAGTGCACACACTGTGGACAGTCATCTGTAACCTTCGATCCTTTCTGGGATTTGTCACTCCCCACACCACAAAAAACTGACCAATTGAGTTTATCATAATGCTTGGATTTCTTCACAAGAGTGAAAACTTTGGATGGACATGAAAAACCGACGTGTTCGAATTGCAAGGAAAGAAGAAAATGCACAAAGTCTCTATCGATCCATAAGTTTCCCCGTATTTTAGTCATTCATTTTAAAATATTTTCTCTAACAGAAAGATTTAATGATCAATTAATTTTTTGATCTAGTTCATCCATTTGGGAAATGTATACATATATTGGGATATTTTTTGAATCTTCAACCTTCCAAACTAAATAAATCTAGACGTTTCAGAAATCAGCCTCTTTCTGTTCTCAGAATTAATATTGTTCACAAAACACACCTTGAATAAAATATATAGATTTCAGTTTGGACTTCATTTCACTTTAGCAGATCTAGATTCATTTATTTTTCAGATTATGGGAGGTTAAAAACTCCAAAAAACATCTCAAGAAACAGTGAGCAACAGAGGAAAAGTTGGGATTACGTTTTTTTTTCATTTTGTTTGGTATGATATTAGAGAATGAAATAATTAACAACTCGCCATTTTGCCCAGTGGAATCCATAAATGTTTTTGTTAGAACAGACCTGTATTTTTCAATTAGATTTCGTTGTCTTAGACCAGACAGATCCGCAATGTATCACAATTAATAAATTAAGTTACGTTTCCATAATGAATATCATCAGATTTAGAAAAATGTCATGATTAAAAACGAGACAAACAAGGTATTACGTTTTCTGAAACCAGTTGTTTATCAATTCTTCATGAAGATTGTTCCGTCTTCATTTGAAACATCATTTGTTCTCTCATTGTGTGGGTGCAGTATTGATTAAAACATGGCTATCATTCCACAAATACTGAAAATTGAAAAACTATTTTGCCGGCAAATATATGTTGAGAAACGGCATCAAGTATTCAGAACTTTTTTATTGAATTGAGTATGCTTTCCTAACTATCCGTAATAATATTTGTGAATTTAGAGCTAGAGAAAACTAGATGTTTTTTTTCAATAGAAACATCTGAAAGTACATAACCTGTAACATAGTTATATGTAATGTTGAGATAAAATTCAGGTTCGTACTGAAAAAAATGCTCAGCATTCAGCAAAGTAACATCATAGCAAAAAAACAGAAAAGAGATTTGAAAAATATCTCGGAGGAAGAATAAGTAAAAATGTCCATATCATCATGTACATCATTCAAATTTTTCGGCGCATTTATTTGTTCACTGAGTATTCATAAAATATTATAGTTCAACGTTTTTTCAGATATACTTCAAAATATTTCACTGAAACCAATATTTGATATGTTTGAGAATACAACGCAATTTTTATGATGCCTGAAAAGCTTGTTCATCAAAATGAACGTATAATAACTTTTTATGTGATACTCAATTTTTATAAAGGATGCTGGCCCCAGTTTATAGGTTACGAACGATCCCCTTGGGGAACCGGGCGAAACCTCATTGTAATCAGCCTTCCTCTGGTAATGCGGGGCTCTGCCAGAGGTGACCAACTCTTTCCTTGCTACTCGTGGGAACACACATGAATGAAACAAACACAAAAGCAGACACAACAAAAATAAAAACCAATCCCGAAGCTGGACAGAAGTGCTCACCTCACTCTATGGCGGTGGCTGGGGATGAACAGATATGTCCACCCCAATTTACCGCTCGAAATGAGGTTGGACATAGCAGATCACCTCGTGATTTAATACAAAGGCCAAGGCGTAAACGCATTTACGGCGCCGAGGCCAAAAGGAGAAAGAGAGCGAAAGAAGCAGGAGTGGCAGCAACTATAAGTGCACCCTCCTCCTTACCCGCTTCATTACCAACAGCAAAGGCACTTTCTGCGGCGGGCGCCAAGATCTCCGCCTTGAATAGAGACAAGCAACCGGCTGCTCCTGCGGGAAAGTGCACCTCCATGGAGGGAATCTCAAGAAGGTTGAAGAAGCCGAGCAACGACAGTAGTGTCGCTGCACCTTCCAAAACCTTCGCGGAGGCCGCCGTGAGACATCTCAAGGTTGCGAAAGAAAGTGTGTGTTTGGAGAGTGTAGATACTTTGTTAGGGCTGACCTTGACCTGCAAAAAATCACAAATTCCTTATGAATTCCTTTTGGATGCGTTATATTTGAATAACTATCGTTTTTTATATTTTCCCGTAGAATAGATTTGTTCATCCATAAATGAAAAAGAAGGTCATGAAATAAAAATTTTAACGAGGGTATTCTTTGTTTTAATATACTCATTCAAACAAAGAATGAAATGAGTATTTTACATCGTCTTTATACACCTATTTAATTACTTTAATCTTACCTGGTTTAGACATTTTCATGCCGCTAGTTTTATTTTATTCGAGGGTTAACATAGTTGCAAGATGTCACTGTTGAACGAAAGGAAAACAAAGACATTTTGTATTAGACTTTCTAAGAACTTCTACTTTTTTTCAACTAATTTCACCCTAAAATGGTTATAATGAGCAAAAAGACAGTTAAAGGAGAAGCTGTTTCCAGGGTAAAGCAAGTGGTAATGTGAGTTGAGGATTTGACAGAGATAAAAGTGTTTGCTCCCAGCGTATAGAGTTTCTCGTCGAAATTTTTGACATTTTTGTGAAGGTATATTAGAATAGTGTTATAATATTTGAATGTTTTTGTGACTCTGATTTCTTTCGATAATAATGTTTTCACTGAGTTTCGTCAGAATTATTAAATAAATAACCGAGTTCTGAATTATTACAACATTCTTCTTTCTTTGTTCATTAGTCTGAGCTTCCATTGTATGCTGTAGAGAATAAGAATATTGTCCAGGATGTGAAGAAGTCTTGCTTTTCATACTATGATCTTTTTAGTCATTTTCTTTCATAACCTCAAAATGTATTTCTATATGAACATGTGCGATGTAATAAGCAATCGCATCTATGACAGATCAAAATAATTGATAAAATATACTCATATTCAATAAAATCAACTGGTATTGCGCCATTATTTTCACCACTTGCTGTTGTGATTATCGAAAGCAGTCCATAAACCTGTCTCTGAAGGAATGAACGTAAAAATTATAATTGGGAAACCTCAAATATTTAACATTTCACTTGACCCTTTCAAATTACGAATATAACGTGAAACGCTCGAAACAAAATTAAGCGATGATACTGGCACTCTTCACGGTTCTGTAAGGCGTCAAGAAGTCTATCAATTCGGACTCGACTGAAAAACTCGCCAGCTTCTCGCTGATTGAACATTTCGTGAGTTATTTACAGTTCTGTAAACTGGCTTCAACTTATTTCTAACATTTTTCATCCAACGGAGTTTATTTGTACACCTAGCTTTGCTTTAAATACTCAAGTCGATGTCCTAGATATGGATTCGAGTAGAGAGCACCGTTCTTTCATTCATTCGTTTAAAGTTTTACATTTACAAATTTGTAAGCAAGTTTCACTAGTAGTGTCTGCATAATGTTTGTATCAATTTTCTATGAATATCTTTCACGTCAGAAAGGACTAAATTTGACGCCGCAAGGTGACATTGGAATTTTAAGTGGCATCGAGAATTATGTTGCACATGTCAGTCAAATTGAATTCGATACAAACAACGGTGAAGGTGAAATTGTTGAAATGAAAAATACATTTTTAGAAGTGGAATATTTATGGAAAAGATACAACATATACAATCGACTGTTTCGTCTACACCGTGACTCACATAAACGAAGGACAGGTTGAGTTCTATGCGATGAACATATCTAAATTGTTAATTTTTGATCTCAATCTTGATATTTCGAAGGTTTTACGAGGTTATTGATCTCCGGCGAGAGGAATGGTCTATAACTTCTATCGAATATTGCAGAAGCGAAGAGTGTGAAGAGGGTGGAATGAAATTTCAGGAGGAACTCCTTGCATAAAAAGACTAGGAATTCCACAAATCAGCTGTCCAAGAAAAATTGCCTTACTTACTTGTACGACAGATCCTCTGATCATATCATCATGTCATCCTTGTTAGACATCCTTAACCCCCGAGAAATTCTCGGGGGTTCTCTAAATGGAATTGGTGAGGTAAAACCAGCCCTGTTTATAGCTTGGATAGGTTCTTCAACTCCCGTGGGTTCGACTATCTATCGGGCGCGTCCCCAGGTGGCGGATAGAGAAATGGCCAGGAGAGCCAATGTGACCTTACTACGGACGGGGTCACCGGACTCCTGGTCAGTGACAGAAATAAGTAGGGTGAGGGGAACTAAAACTTCCCAAAAGCCTTTGTGAAACATGCCACCGTAGACCAGCCTACTCAAGCTAAGGTGTAAGGAATCGTGCCGACAGCTGAATGGCCGCAGGGTGATATGCGGTTACGAACGATCCCCTTGGGGAACCGGGCGAAACCTCATTGTAATCAGCCTTCCTCTGGTAATGCGGGGCTCTGCCAGAGGTGACCAACTCTTTCCTTGCTACTCGTGGGAACACACATGAATGAAACAAACACAAAAGCAGACACAACAAAAATAAAAACCAATCCCGAAGCTGGACAGAAGTGCTCACCTCACTCTATGGCGGTGGCTGGGGATGAACAGATATGTCCACCCCAATTTACCGCTCGAAATGAGGTTGGACATAGCAGATCACCTCGTGATTTAATACAAAGGCCAAGGCGTAAACGCATTTACGGCGCCGAGGCCAAAAGGAGAAAGAGAGCGAAAGAAGCAGGAGTGGCAGCAACTATAAGTGCACCCTCCTCCTTACCCGCTTCATTACCAACAGCAAAGGCACTTTCTGCGGCGGGCGCCAAGATCTCCGCCTTGAATAGAGACAAGCAACCGGCTGCTCCTGCGGGAAAGTGCACCTCCATGGAGGGAATCTCAAGAAGGTTGAAGAAGCCGAGCAACGACAGTAGTGTCGCTGCACCTTCCAAAACCTTCGCGGAGGCCGCCGTGAGACATCTCAAGGTTGCGAAAGAAAGTGTGTGTTTGGAGAGTCTTGGCCTACACCTGCCGATATAAAGGAGATGTCTCCTAGTGACCTGTCCACCTTCCTGGAAAGGACAGAATGGACGATGACCTAGGAGGACAACTCCTCGAGAGGATGTACAATAGGTCACATGTGGCCTGAGGGCTGTGGGCACACACTCACCCTCCCTACTCTACAGATACAGGTACAGGTTCTTCAATTTTTCTGACGATGAGGCAACTTTTAACGTTTTAGTAGCGTTGAGATCCTCAGTATTGGTGGATCTATATTATAGAAACTTTACTAGATCGTCTTTAAAGGAGTTGAGATGAAGCTTTGAGATGCGACAGACCTGAGACCGAGAAGGGAAACAAAAATCGGCGACGTAACGATGAACTTTAATATATGTACTGGTCTCGCTCGGAAAATCTTAAAGGTATAATTTTTGGAAGACCGATGAAACTGAACAGGAAGGCTTATACGGTGGATTGCCTTGCTTGCCACGTCTTAAGATTTTAGGTGTCACTCGATAGTTAGAAAGCACATATGCCTGAAAAAGTACTAGTGAACATACATGTAAGAGGTTCATTTCTTATGTCTATATAAACAAAAATACTACTACAAAATTTATTCGAGTCATGACGGGAAATATGTTTTCAATTTCACGCCAGAGCTACTATCAAGTTGGATTATTCGTATAGAAAGGTCGGGATCAAAAGTTATGTTGGAAATATGACGATTTTCGAAATATAGATTACTTAAACAAGATTCGACAAGTTTTTCAAACATACCTATCATTTTGGTTTATTTTCGGGTTTTGCCGTGGTCTTCTTTGGTTACAATCTGCAAACGTTTCGACTGTAGCTGCGGTAGTATTCTTCAGTGGCATGGTCGAAGTACTCTTCTTGACGTATCAACGGAAAGTTTCAGTTGATACGTCAGTTGCAGACGGGAAGTTTGAAGATTGTAGGCAAAGAAGACCACGGCAAAATCAGGAAACCAACCAAAACATTGACGCCAGCCGTGAAGGCCGACATTCCTATAGCTACCGTGTCTGATATTGCATATCATAAAAAAAACTGAGAAATTAAACAGATACTCATTTCAACGTTATGGAGGTTAACATTTGACCCCGCTTCGTAATTCCACAAAATATGTGAAATAAATGTTGTGATGTGAAATATGTCAAAATTATCATCCGAAACATTCGATGTAGTTAGTACAAGGTGTTCCCTGATATTAGTTTGTTGCAATTTCGCCACTATCTACATCTTTCTTCGAGACGGGTAGCCACGTATGATCCATTTCTAAGGATCTGTTCGAAATACACTTTTTTCCACATAGGTATAAAAATATACGCTGACTTTTTGGGGTTACTGTTTTCATTGGCAATCATTCTCGATTTCGAAAGGTGTTCTAATAATTTTGATCCCATCAATTGCCCATTTCTGATATAAACTCGAAGAAATTCTCACGCACTTTCAATGGTCTTGAAGTTTCACCAATATAAATTTTACCACAAAAACCAGGTATCTCACATCAAGGTTGTTTTGTAAGAAGTTCTAACATTACATCTATTTCAAATTTGTCTCATCTTTTAAGATAGTCCAGGAATATAAGTTAGTTAGTTGTAGAAGGTGTCAGTAGTTGTTGAGTCGATAAATAATGATTTACAAATACCCTAATATAAAAGTACCACCGTGTCTACGGTGATGAAAGGGTAGTTAATTTTTTTCATTTTCGTCTTTATAATCAATTTTAGAATCTCATTTTTTCAAAATGAGTGATTACTTTTTTGGGAAAAAAAAGTTTTGGCTTTCTACTCATCTTTATAATAAAAAAGTGGGAAACTTTGAAAGAAAGAAAGCAATCAATTTCGGAATGAACTCTTCACAGAGATGTGTAAGATCATGCAAAGAGTTGGAACTTGAACAAGATTTTCCAAAGGAAGGAATTCAAATGTCTCTGCAACGAAATGTCAATAATTATTGGCGATTTTCAGTTAGCAAATAGTTGTATACTTTTTGCTGAAGCCAAGTGCCTGTCTACACCATTGAATGAAAAAATGAGCAAATATTCTTGGTATTTTGAACGTTTTCCAAATTGTATCCTCAGTCTGACGATATTAAAAATCCACAAAACCTAGATTTTTCCGTACAATACACGGGTACGTAGGTTATAAGCAGATTTTCTTGCCCAGCTGAAGATTTTTTCATTCGAATGAAGACTGAATGAAATAGGTCCTCAATTGCGGTGGTTTTTCTGTAGCCTAAAGTGTAGGCAATACCTGATGAGCACATCGCTGAGAAATGCAAGTTCAGTGAAAGTTTATATCAGTCGTTGGGAAAATTTGAGCAGTGTTTCAGTTTGAGAGGTCAACAAAGGGTTAACGTGAAATTTAGTAAATATTTGACACTCATTTCCTCTGACAATCTGCGGTTGGTAAATATTCTGTTCAAACCGTGATGAAACGGAAGAAAGTAGATCCTCGTTAATGCCGTATAATTTGTACAACGTGCTGGCTGCTAGAGATAGAAGGTATATTGTTTGTAGACACAGCACACATATTATTACTGTCCGCATAGGTTAAGTTTATTTTAGCACCTGAATGTTCGAATGTTGCCGAGAAGAGCGACTCGAGATTGACGACAAAAGGATGCCAGAAAATGGCAATGCTCCGGGTAAACTTGGCAAAAAAAATTTTAAAATGAAAAAGTTATTTAGAATTGATTTTCTCTTATGTGAGATGACTACATTAAAGTAGTTGTCACTCACTTCATGAATACCCCAGAAAGGCGGTAGATCGAAAAAATTCAAGATGTTTTCTTATGAGCAAAAAAACAACCCGTTCATACTCGATTATCACTTATACAAAGTTCTTTCCGAATATGATTGCGGAAAGAGATAAAAACGATAGAAATTCTAACAGACAAACAAAAGTAGGGTAATACTGGAGTTTTTTCCCCACACCAAACCGTTATTTCAACACCTCGACACGAGTTTCGATCACCAAGTGATCATCTTCAAGAGGAAGATCAAACTGACCACCATCAAGATGATCACTTGGTGATCGAAACACAAGTCGAGGTGTTGAAATAACGGTTCGGTGTTGGGATGAAACACCAGTAATATTCATTACTACACCAAAGATTGCGAACAGTGCATCACAAGTATGAAGTAGGGTGTTGTTACTATGCCTATTTTCAAGCACGTTTTTGTTTCGAATCAGTACATAATCGATATAATTTAAAGTTAGGCAATCCTGCTAGTTTTGTGAAAAGATTCGGTAAATAAATACTATTCCTCAATTACTATATGGTGCCATATTCTAAAGTTAGCACAGTGTCTTTCCCAAAAAAGGTATTTATGAAAGTGTGCGCCATATGCAGACTTGTGATATCAAACAATCATAAAACATTTGGATGTGACGTATACATACCCACGTATAAAAATAATTTTTTGAAAGAAACAAGTAAACATATTGTTGTAGTGATGAATTGAAGGGTATTTACATTCGAGTGAAAATAACGATTCATGCTAGTAGCCTATGACATTTTCAGCATGTCAGGATTCACATGGCACAGCTTCCCAACCCTTTGAAACCACAGATAAACCCAAAATCAATTTTGTATGACACCTAGTCGAATAATACACATTTACTTGTATCTTCATGTATACAGTATACAGTATTTCAATAAGAAAACAATTACTGTGAAAATGTCTTCAAAAAAGGATATTAAGGTATCCACATTCCTGTCATGATTGCTGGTTGTCAACAATTGGATAATGAAGCTGCACTTGTATAGCTTATGACTCATGGTTGAACCGACAACATGGCTGTCATATTATAACTCATGAAAACGACTCCAAATCTATGAGCTGGAATTCAAAAACAATCCCAACAAAATGATGCTGGTTCTATTTAACACACGCCGATAATTTGAACATTGAGGTACAACTTCGAATGAGACCCAGCTTCACTTTTCCAAATGAGGGAATACGTAATCGGCAACCTGCTTATGCCTCAGACCTAATCGAAAGAAGTAGGGACGAAATCAGGAACGATTTATTAGTCCCACCAAACTGCAACGACTAACTCGATAAATTTTTACATACCTCATTGCCGCGACACGTGTCGCGGTTATGTAAACTTTCAAGTGGAAGTCTCACATAGAAATGATGAACGCAACTTGACTGAATTTTCATAGAAATGCCTATTTTCGTTGGAGCAAATGCTAATTCTAGCGCTTCGGTCGTGGGTGCTGCCGCCGTCGTCGAACTTTGGCAACTTGAAGACATGGTGATTAGGAGAGAATAAGTGGCGTCAGAGACGTCGCTTAGAGAGCCGTATCAGGAAGTAGTACAAACTGGTGCAGGAGCGTGAGATATGTCTAATAGATCACTAATAATGTACGTGTTGATGTCTATAAATCTTGAGTCGATCATAGCGGTTAGGTTGACTCGCTAAGAGGTGTGATAGACTAGTTCACGAGTGCCATGTCGCAAAATTGAGGTGTCCTTCGATTCGTAATTTCACCCTGAGTAATTTACGATTTGAGCCAAGATTCGCAAGCAAATAGTTTAAAAGTCAAAAACAATTCAGTTGAATAAAAAATAGGGTTCGTTTTCTGCGAATCTATCAAAAATTATTATTGATATTCAAAATTTTAGAAAAAAGTAGAAAATTCACAGAAAAAATATAACTCCCGTACTTGTAGCACTATTTGAGCGATGGAAATGCGAGTTGAAACTAGTGGCGCATGTGACGCCTGATTCGTGTGCTTCAACAAAAAAATCGTAATGAAAAACATAAATAAAGCATTGAATATTTTTTTTAAAACCCCTTTTTATTGATTAACGCTAATGTGGATATGATTTTTGAAGTTTCTGATTCTTATTGCTTACAATATTGTTGCAAATGAATGCATGCAATCAAAAACTCATCAGTTGATTAATCATCAATTTTTACAATAAAATATCATCAATATTGAGGAACCATTCGGTCGAAAAACATTATTGTTACTGACCTTTCAAATTACAATAAAAAATATTATCTTGAATTTTTCTATTCATTTATNGTTATCTTATCAATGAAAGATTGTGAACTGATTGAAAACGAGTTAAATGTGAATGAGTCTGAGGCGAATGGGTTGTGTTAAAGAGGATGTTTGGTACATGTTAGGAGAATTGGTATTCGACTATGAAAGCTTGAATATATTTGTGATCGGGGAACTGTAGAAATAACGAAATCCTTGCCGAACTTTGAAAAGTGGATGGTTATTTCATTGAATCCCGTAATTCAACAGCTATTTTTGAATCCACCCAAATCCGAATTTCAGGAGACGGCACATAATGATACTATGATATATTGGAATGATTTCCAATTTTTTTTCGCTGATAGCACTTTGGTAACAACATGTTACGGCCACGAGTAACTCGTTGTATGCATGCACTGAAAAAAATATCAATTGTATCCAGGTATGACCTAGAAATATGACCCTTCCAATTTTAAAAAGTGGAGATTCTCAATAATACAACAGCATTGAATAAGATAATACTGAGTGGGCAACTGAATTTGAATACTTTGTAACAGATACGGATACATTTGCAATTTCAATAAATCCACTGAAATTCGAACTCTGATCTCAAAAGTTTATTGAATTTTCACTTCAAACTCGAAATTTGCTAATTTTTTTTTAATCATTCTGCTATTCTATGCCTTCGTAGGAATAGATAAAACAACGCAAAACAGTTGAAAATAGTTTCGTGTGATAATATACCTACTCAGATAAAATTGAATATCCTAAATGCGATATGATTGAATGTTTTCTGGATCATAAAACTGAATGTGAAAGCGCATTCACCTCAGTTATCTCATCGTAACGAACAGCAGATACATAAATGCAATCCTCATGAAGTAATCGAGGACTTTCGTTTGATACTTATTTGAATCATGTGATATGATTTTTATAGTTCTTCAATAAACGCCCGGTGAACGTACTGATTTTTTACTTGCTAGGCACATCTGACATATTTTTCCTAAATTATAAGGTTCATTTAATATTTTATTATATAAGTGTTACGTTGCTGAACTATTGGAATTATGAATACCGAGCGGAGAGGTGAATTCTACAATGGCAAGCGGTATCAGACCCAGCACAGTTCCTTGTGGAACTCCCTATGAAGATACGATTGGTAAGCTCAAATATCTTAGTTCGTTTCCTCAGTCAAGTGACTTGAGAATATCATCCATGGTTAGATTCAAGGGCATACTTGAATTATAATATGAACGGAATCTTGTGATTGAATGTCAGTTACGGAATATCTATCACAAGCAAATCTTTGATTAGGTTTTTGGTTACCAAATAGGTATTTAGAAATGATTAGAAATGGCTAGATGGAATTATAACGAAAATTATACAAATAAAGAACTGGAATACACTGTAGGATCGATCCAATACTCGATATATTTTGCCCCGTCCTAGTTTCCGTCTTATAGGAAGCCACTTATACCGTATTCGTAGAATAAAATAGGTTTGAATTCAGTTGATTGTCAGTATATATTATCATTCATCGCTGGTGCGAAATGTTATTGATTATAAGTTCCAAATAGGTTTTTTGGAACATTAAACCCACATCTAGCGTAGAATAAATTCAACACAGACCTTGTTCTCATACACCAGAATTACAACACTTTTCTCGATACGTGTTTACCAACACTCGCCATTCTATATATTTTCTGATGACGCGGCATTTCACCAAGGAGGTATAGTTCATTTCATATATCCTGATGATGCCAACTTGATTGGTGAAACGCTCGCCGAGAAGGTTGTTCTGATGTGTGGTTATTGTCCATGTTGCATGAATTTCCATATTTTGAATTGAAGCCCGAGTGAATCCAACTTCATCATAAAGGAAGCAGTTGCTAGCTTGCTTGCAGAAAATAATTTTTCGATATTGACGCTTGTCTTTGCAATGGACCGTCTTTCGGAGACTCGTTTATCTTCAAACTTCTCATTCATTTATAATATTGCTACTGAAAAAATGTTTCGACTTTCAAACTGAGTATAAAAACAAATTATCTCATCTCAATGTTTGCATTGAAATTTTGTATTTTGTACTCGTACGTATAACTTGAAGCAATAGCTTTAACTTACAGTATGAACCCCTTTATTAAATTCTAAAGAGAGGCTATACTGAATGCTTTTGAATTGTTCAAAAAATTATGAAATTTTTGAATGAATGAGTTTTTATAACTCTTCCATGCTATCTTCAGCCTAATGCTATCAACTATTGATTAAAACCTTCTAAAAAGCATTTCCATAATTAAAATTACACCGAATTTGAGAAAATGAAGTTTTATCAGATTTAATTACCAAGAAAATTTATAGTAAGTATTAACTGTTATAGTCGAAGTAAAAGATATTGTGCACTCTTAAAGTTGCCGGCACTCTCAAAGGCCAAAAAACCAATACATAGAAATGAACCGGTTGCGAAATAGTCCACGTGTAATATAGAATTGGTGGTTCGTATTGGATAATTTTTACAAACCGAGTTTTATGATAAAATTGAATTTGAAGTCATGTTACGGTGTTACGGCCGCGCTGATGAGGCCAATAGCAGAAACACGTGTCCGCGGTTTGCCCCTACATCTCAAGTTTGGTTTCGAAGGAAACAAACTATTACTATTACAACAAACCATTACAAGCAACACATAGTCAAAAACAAACTTTATGAACACAAGACGCGATGTGATACAGGATTACCAAAACCTTCAGATGTTCATATAACAAAATCATTGAAAAAAACAATATAGGACTGTTACAAAACTGAAACTGAAAATCATAAGGAATAAATTGAATACTTTCGGCCATAACGTGAGCTGCTGTGACAAAACCTTCAGAATTGGATAAAGAAACTAGGATTTAAATTAAAAATAACAAACAATCGTCAAGCAGTTACGGAAAACAGAAGAATAGTGGAATTGCGTAACAAATACTTAAAACAAATAACTGAATAGAGACAAGAATAACGGCAAATTTTCTATTTGGATGAAACTTGGTATGACACTCACGACACAGTTACGAAAGGGTAGACTGATGGTTCGAGAATGTGTACGCCTAACATGCCTGCAAACAAAGAATCGCGACTAATCATTGTGCATTGCAGAGAAAGTGAAGGATGGGTTCCGAATTCTCTGAAAGTGTGTGGAAAAAACTTGGGGACTGCAATGTTGACTATCATAAGAACATGAAAGCTAATATTTTCGAGAAATGGTTTGAAAACACACTGATTCCAAATTTGGATGACAATAGTGTAATAGTTCTTGACAACGCTTGCTATAATTCGCGACAGCTCATCGAAGTATCGAATGAAAATTTGAGGAACCATGAAATGCAAAGTCTTCTAATGGATAACAATTTGTATTTTGAAGATCATTATGCCAGAAACCAACTACTTGAAGTTTTACAGACAAAAACATTTGAAAAAGTGTATGACCTTGAGATTATTGCTGAAAAGTATGGACACACCATACTAAGTTTGCCTGGATTAAAACAAAAATTAACGTTTCCCACACAAATGAACATTTTATTGATGGCAAATACCTTTCTGACTACGTATTTAAAAATTTTATTCAATTTGGGGCACTAACATTGAAGCCTCTCACGTTCTTGAATTCCTAAAACAGCCTGTTGATGATAACAATCAAATATTTGAAATAGATTTCACTCATCAAAACGATGGACTCTACTAAAACAAATGAACTAGACGTTATACATGATATTATTGTGTTTGAAATGGTTATGATTTGACCTCTTTCGCTGGTAATGGTTTAACCTCTTTCTCTTTTGTAATAATAATTGGCAGTGTTTACATTCATCGGCAGCTAAGAATAGGAATTTCGACTTTTCGAATAAACTATGAAGGCTTATTGCGAAAGGCAATTGACTAGTTACGCAATTATCTTTGGGGCACTGTTTGGGATGGGATATTCACTCCATATTCTATGAGATTCAAAAGATTGAGTCAGAAGCGCCTCCAATCAATTCCCAAGTTGGAATTGCATTATTGTTTGTTGGGTCCTTTATATCATTAACGTTTAAACCACTGAATCGTGATTTTTCCAGCACTTTCGGAGATATTATTGAAAAACGAATTCGAATAGTGTCGGTAGTCAACCATTGAAAGTGAGAGTTTCCAAACTCAGTTTGTTAGTGGTTCTATAAGTTATCAACGTCGCACTCTGGCAAATCCTTCAGTTTTGTGTCTCCGCTAACTTCAGTGATTCAAAGAGTAATTTGAGCGTTCGTCTTCTATAGGAGTTCATTTTATTTTCTTCGTTACAAGATTTTTGGTGCTCAAAATAACGACAATGATTGATGTACACATAGTGCTTCTCTGTGTCAGTTATTTTGATTTCAAGAAAGATTCAACAGTCATTTAGGTACGCACCTCTGAGGAAGAATATGTGTATAACATTCTGGTTATTTTCTCGATACTTTCACTCGTTAGACTACCACGATGTTGTTAACGGTTTTTTCTAAAATATACATCGTCGTCAGTTCACTCATTACCAATAGATCAGGT
Organism: Leptinotarsa decemlineata; assembly: GCF_000500325.1. Classification (NCBI taxonomy): domain Eukaryota; kingdom Metazoa; phylum Arthropoda; class Insecta; order Coleoptera; family Chrysomelidae; genus Leptinotarsa; species Leptinotarsa decemlineata. The sequence goes on from NW_019289443.1 coordinate 222,256, forward strand.
TTGATCTCGGGTTTGATTAATCTGTAGCGGAATTGAAATTGGTATCTATCGAACTACTTAGTCATGTTCGTTCGTAATCAGATATTTATCTGGTAATCGTAATTTCGGTTTGATTTTTCGTTTACTATTGGTCAATCAACATGTTTTTTATCATTTTATGGAGCGGGATAATATTGAATACGTGATAGATGTCAAGGACACATTTTGGATGAAAATTTTTGGATTATTGCTACAATTTCAATGGTTATCAGACTCGACTACGAGTAAAACGATAGTTATATACTTGGCCATGAGATTAAATTGTTTATAATTTTAACTTTCATTTTCTTTATTCAATTTATGACATATCTTTGTGACAAATTGATGTGGATAGTCATTTGAATGTCGTAGTTTGTCGATTAATTTCAAGTGCCTTATTGCTATCATTGAAAGATATAGCTAAATATTTTCATTCATCAAAATGTGGGACATTTTTGGAATAAAAATATGGTTCACAGAAATTATAGATTTCGAGCTAGATTTATTGAAGATGTATTTTAAAGACCCACTTTTTCGATTGAAACAGGAGAAATTCAGATTTCCAAACGTTATTAAACAACCTGGGATTTTCACCCAGATTCTGTAAATATTCCATTTTCTTTGGAAATTTCTAAGTACGGTTTATGTCACCCAAAGTGTAAACATAGTTATGAGTTTTCTTGAAATCTGGGGAAACTGTCAAAAAATAATTATATTTTCAATGTTTTCTTTGAGACCTAATTTTCAATTCTAAGATAATTCAAGACATTACAATATTTATGTATTTTCGGTTGTTCTTGATAAACGACCTTTCATAACATTATTTCAAACGGAGTTTGATGCTAGTTTGATGATCAAACTTACTAAATTATTCCTAAAATCAGAGTGTGATGCATCGAAATGAATTAAACTCAGGTTGAATGACCCCAAATGCCGATAACTTTGAATTCTTTATGAATTTACTGATTTTATTTTGATTGTACCATTTCAATAATGAAGTTATCCAACGAGTAGAAAACGATGATAGGGTGGTAACCATAATAGATATATCCTGCGATATATCCTAAGAACGAATAAAAATTTTTTGCGAAGAATTGTAATATAATTTTTGTTTTAATAATATTATAAATGAATCAGATTGATTGTGACCAAATATTAGGAACTTCAGGATAAACGGGATTAAATGGATTGCTGACAGTCGAAATGAATTTTGACATATATTTTAAATTTTTCACGTGTTCACGATGTCAGTATTTGTCACTGTGACTATAAAACATTTCAAGGACTCACTTGCAGATGACAGATCTTTTTTTTAATATTTGCGTTTGTTATTTGGGTTGCGCATTCATTATCAAAGTAAGTGTTAATAATGCGGTAGTCCTAGACTAAATGTTATCTTACAAAAGTAGCACTACTGTTTGAAAAGATTTTTTGGCCTTGGTCATAAAACCAATTCATCTTCAAAATGCCGGAAGTTTGGCGGTATTTTCAGTCTCCACGTGTTCCTATAGTTTTCAGCTGGTATTGTTTTAATGAACAAAGTTTTTTGAGCTTGGGAATGAAAAAGTTCAAGGACCCATTTGGAAAAATATATTCTGTTCACATGGTTTCGTCAATCGGGTTGCGCCCGGGTTATTATTGGGAATAGATATTAAGACTGCTCCACCTATTGTGGTATGGTGGTGTTTCATTGTTTTTTGGTGTTTGAATGATGGAGAAAAATGAAAGGACTCACAGTAAGCGCTGGTGTCGTCGGTGGTCCCGTTGACGGTGCCGTCGGGAAGTATTTGCAGGTGTCGGTTTTTTATGAACATTTTGAGTTTCCCACCGGTGATGTTAGAAAGATTGGTGCTTCGTTCGCTGCGTGCTGCCGGATCGTCGAGCGGTGGTGCTTCAGTTTCTGGGTCTTCCAAGTCTTGGCGAGGGGGTAGTTTTTTGGGGTTGCGAAGATCAGCGGCGATTGGCGAGGCGTTCACGAAACCACAAATTGTAGCAGCTAGCAGTCCCAGTAACAGCGTCTTCACCATGACTGGGACATAGTGTCGCACTGTCGCTCACTGTCACTGTCTGTCACTGGCGAGGCTGCCCCGATGCACATGGCACCTCGGCATTAGCACCGTCGTCACGACACACGTTGGCATGATAACCCTCAGCGGTGCGAACGCCGCGGACTCACTATTGATACTGAACTAATACTGACGTTATGCACTCACTAACTCGCTCGTATGAGGAGACGTTTCACGATACTGGCGCAATCCGACTGTTTTGCCGTCGCCCGTACTTTTCTCTCAACTTATCTCGCCGTCGGTCTCAGAGCGTCCTGGCGAACAGCTTTGACGTCGGAGTCCATGGATTTCTGGTCCTGCCGCCTGCCGCAGGCACCGACTAATACTTCCCGCCCCTCCAAGCGATTTCGGCTATTATTTTATTCAAAACTATAGACGTGACTCGGATCTGCTAGACCACTATTTTCGCACTAATATCGCCAATAATTAGTCAGCCACGGCTAAAAAATTCCTGGAGGCGACCGTTTGAAAAATTGCGTCAGATGTCGAGGGTTATCGAAGTGTTAGTTTAGTCAAGTTAATGAAATATTTTCTTCGGAAGTCCGCAGTGACAGTTCCGATTTTGATGATTTTTTCAAATCGATGTTTTTTTTTTCATATCATTTAAAATCAAAAACCTTTCGAAACGAGATACTATTCTTTTTTAATTATTCTTTTTTTTACTTGTTTCAGGGATTTCAAATCATTTTATATAATAGACAATGGAAGTCCGAACTAGTGAAATTCATCACGAAACATTGTCATTCACCTTCAAACAAGCCTTGTTCATAGAAAGGTTTGTTGGGTAACAGGGTAACAGATCAGAAACATAATTATTTTTTCACCAATGTTTCAAAAAACAAACCTGCCACAAACTGCATAAAAATTGTCGTTGTCGACTATTGTCGTTGTCGACTATCGTCGTGTACGATCGTTTATTCATTCAAAGATTACATATTATCACAATATAAAATTTTAGAATCGTTTTGAGGAAGCAGCAAAAATAAAACAAAGTTAATTAGTCCTTTTTGCAAATAACTAGCATAAGAAAATATTGATTAGAGTCAAACAGAAAGTGATGTAGACCCATTTGTAGCAGAGGATTTTGGTGTTCTGGTGGTTTCACAGGTTTGTCAGTCTGTGAAAAAAATTAACTAAACCTGTAAAACCAACAACGAGTTCATTTAACAAAAACTACATTGATGAAATGTCTATAAATTACAACCAATCATCTCTTCATTCATGATTTCACTGGATTTGACTACATCCGCTTTTTATTATCAAGGGAAACATAATTCCATTAAAATTTTCAGAAATGATCAAAATTGATGTATGACACCAAAACTTCCAAAAACTTAAATGAACCACGATATAACTTTATGTGGTATTAGGTTCGAATAACAAGAGTATCCAAAGATATACCGAATTGACAATTTGATATTGAATAATAAAACCATCAGAGATGAGAGCGAATTATTGTTAGACTACAAACAGAGTGTTATTATATTCATCTACAAACAAAGGCACATGAATCGACAGGAATAGAACTGATTTCAGTCCCTGTAGAGTATCTACTTGTTGATTTTATCATTCAATAATGATTGTGAATTTTGCTCTGAGAACACTATACAACTCAGATCGTCATATTTGAGAAAGGTTCCAACAAAATAACATATTAATGTTTCTGAAAACTCCAAAAATAGCCTGTTTTAAGTATCCATTGATGCCAGTATTTGTTAAGCGACCACCGCGGTCCGGAAATGTGGAAACGCTAACTTCTCACTGGCAAAGAAGTTATCCAAAATTTTGGATAAACTTCTTTTCAAGTAGATATTTTGGGAAAAAAATTGAAAATCGATTCGAAACGTGAATTTTCAGATGGTAACTTGAAATCAATTTGGTGAATTGTTGCCAAGATGGAAAAATAATTGCAGTTGTACATGCATCTATGATAGCGTAGAACGTCCACCAAAATGTATATTATTTTAATATAGTCATATTTATGAGGGTGACCTCACAGTTATAACTGTAAAGTACACTTTGCATTCAGATGTCAGCACATTGAATTCATTGCATTTTCAAAATTGACAATTGATACTGGGATCTAACCTATAACCTTACTGTCTGTACTGACATTTCTGCACGGTAAGATGTGGCAACTGCCTGTGTGATGAAGTGAAATCAACTTAGGTTAGGTTGGTTGATACTACCTGAATTGAGTAATATGATTGCCATATAACGTATACCGGGTATCACCAAATAGAGTTCGGTTAGGTTAGGTTAGGTTTTGATTTTGGAAATCATTAACTGTTTCTGATGGTATAAAGCATTTATTTGATGCTAAGTTAAAATAAGCCGAATTTCATTACTTTGGACTTCCATTGTCTAAAAATATATAAAATGATTTGAAATCCCTAAAAAAGCTAATACAAATTAAAAAGAATAGCTGAAAGTAACAATCATATTAGCAAGCACGGGATAGTATCTGAACCACGAATTCAATCACCATCAATCGACTTAAAGAGGAATCATCAAGACTCTATTAGACCAGGATCTTGGGATATGTAAAACGAATGAAGGTCTCGGAAAGGAACTAGACATCAAAAATTATCTTAACGGAACGGCTAGGTACTCCAAAGCGATGGTGGAACTGACTTTGGCTAAAAGACAGCAGGAGCCTCGCAAGGAAGAGAAGCTGTAACAACCAGTGCTTGCACTTCTCTACATCAGAGGATTATCGAAAAGGATAAGAAGAATTGGATCCAAATACATCAGAACCCATTTCAGATCGGGAACCTCACGAAATCCAAGCCATCAAACGCGGACTGCGATTCCAAGAATTGCATTTACCGAATACCCTGTGAGTACGGAAAATCCTATATTGGTGAAACAAAAGAGGCCATTGAACCTTCGCATTGCCGAGCATAAGAAACACACACAGCGAGGGGAAACCAACACCACTTCATATTGGAAAAAATAGCGACAAGTGATGAAATTCTATGATCTATTTTGAATATTTCATTCAGCACTATATCCTGATAGGGAAAAAATTCGAAAAGCTTCTATTGCAATTTTTCCACGCAACTTGGGAATAAATTATTCTTTGCTTATAGAAGAAGATCTTAACAGACTTATGGAGTACTGCCAAAAAGTACCCTCAACAAAAACCTCAAAGTGTCATCATATTACATTTAGCCGAATTAATCATTCAAAATATAATCACACATTAGAACATCATGATGTAGGCATTTGCAGCAATGTTAAAGATCTTGGAATCATTTCTGATTCGAAAATAGTTTTTTTGGATTTTTTTATGAATTACACCTTACGATTTGTTGTTCAAAAACTATATTTTCAAAAATATATCACATATGTTTCGCTATCACAGTAGCTCTTTCATAGTGAATGACATACTGAAAGTTGAATTATCTAAGCTTACAATTCGTTTAGGCCAGTCTCAACTTACCTACACTGTAGGTTAATGAACTGACACCTATTAGAAAACAACTACTCCCCTCGCTAATACCATGGAGAGCTTTGGATTATATCCGACAGGTGTCAGTTCAGGATTCTTCATTGAAGTTATTCCTGCATATGCTGTTGATGATTTTCAATTAATGGAACACACTTGCAGATCGGTACATAGCTGTTAGGTCACTCGTCAGCGCAAGATAGTGTCTATCATCAACATAAAGTCGACGATTTCCCATAATTGAAAATTGAATTTCTTTCAGAGTATCTTTCCTCGAACTAGGCTGAAGCGAACGAAAAACAACAGGTTTGTGATTCTACTGTGATAGCGAAACATGTGATATATGATATATTCTTGAAAATGAAGTTTGTGAAGATCAAATCGAAGGTGTAGTTTATGAAATCACTGGATCTTCATCCAGTAACGGTCGAATCGATCAGAAAATATTTGGATGTGTTACAAGCAAAAGTTATCCTTTCAGTAATCCAAATAAAATACGAACACTTCTCCTGTCTCACATTACCAGTTCTCTGAGCTTGGCTTCTTCAATTTGGAATCATATACGAAACAAATAGAAACAATATAGAAACAAAAAAATATTTTCGAGATTCACCGATTAACTGCAACTTAGTCGAGAGTTGAATCTTATCAGTATTGCAGGAAAAAGAACTTTCACTGATATTAAATTCACGTACAAAATAGTGAATGGTTTTGCAGATAGTGTTTCAATCAGTGAACTTATTTATTATACTCGTAGTAGTATTCCACAATATCCACTTCGTCATTATCAAGTTTTCAATATTTCTTTACCTAATACAAATTACATCATTAATTACCCTTTGCTTCGGTGTCTAAGAGGTTACAACTATATTTCAAGTTTTATAGAAATCAATTTTTTTTAACTCTTTGACCACCTTTGTGAGTTCGAAAAACACCACCAGTGTAGAAGTTGTATACTTGATGGTATAAGATGAATTTTCATTTTTCTCAAAAAATATTTAATTGTCCATCAATATTTACTTTGTTCTCTCCGAAGTAATCACCCTCAGATATAGTACACTTCCGCCAGCGTTTTTTCGAATCCTCGGAGTAGTTCTGATATACCATTCGGTTTTTATCTCCTCAATCGTCGCAAAACGCCGTCCTTTCATGGGTCTCCTCAATCTTGGGAACAGGAAAAAATCGCAGGGGGGCAAATCTGGCGAATACGGGACTAAGGCATGATTACGGTGTTGTTTTTGCCAAAAAAATAATAAAAAACAATGACGAGTGAGTAGGTGCATTATCGTTATGGAAAAGCCAGGAATCGTTGATGACCATATATCGATGATTCGTCATTCAAGCTGAGCCGTCTTCAGGTGACGATTTTTTTTGGTCACAATTCAGCAATTTTGGGACAAGCTTGGCTGCAACACGCTTCATGCCCGAAATTTACAAAAAAATTGCATGGCATGAGCCAACCGATATGCCAACATTCTCAGCAACTTCACTACGACGATTATCTATAACAATTTTCTTCACTTTCTCAATATTTTTATCGGTTATTGATGTGCTGCGGCGTCCATGGTAAGCGTCGCCATTCACATCTCAACTTTCTGTGAAAGGCTTGTACCACTTGTAAATATTTTTCTGACTCAGAGTACAATCGCCGTATGCCACTGTCAAAATTTCAAGTGTTTGGTTGCGAATAGTTGACAATGTTCACTAGATCGGACTTCCATTGTTTATTATGATATAATGTGATTTGAAATATCTGAAAATAAAATTAAATTGAAAATTGAAATAAATATCTGAGAATAACAACTGCCACATATATTATAAGACAGCTGAAAAGCAAACTAACGGAAGAATATTTGAGGATATCATATTTTTCATTATTCCATTCAACAATGACGTACGCTTTGATAATATGGGGATCCTCGAGTCACTCAGCTAAAATATTTACCCTACATACCTACATAAGTTATGTGTGTCTGGTGTACATGTATGTGTGTGTTCTTTTGAGTTTATCAAATTATTGATTTGACGTATGTAAAAACACTTTGTGTAATGGCATGAATAAATATCTATCTATCTATCTATCTATCTATCTATCTATCAAGCGATAAAACATGAAATGAAATCACAATAAAATGGAAATGACCAAAATATTAAAAATTGAACAATCAAAAATGAAACACTATATGTATAAACCTCACGAAAACCATATGCGGACTGCGATTCCAAGAATTGCATCAACCAGATACCTTGTGAGTGCGGCAAATTCTGTATTGGTGAAACTAAGAGGCCATTGGAAGTCCGTATTGACGAGCACAAGAAAAACACACAGCAAGGAGAAATCGGCAAATCGCAAATAGCAGAGCGTGTTTGGACTCATCAACATAACATTAAGTGGTCCCAAGCTGGGATTATCTACAGGAAAGAAAACTGGTTTAAGAGGAGGTTCAAAAAAGATGCATATATCTTGTCCAACGACGCAGATAGCCGAGCTATCAACTTCCGCTAAACCGGTGAAGTGGAGGGAGAAAAGAGGAGATAGGTGATAGCGTTCGAATTACCTATAAATAGTTATCATCCGGAGAAACAGTTCAGTCCTCGCTGGGGTGCCATGCTGTGCTCTCCCACGTTATACTCGCTCTACACCAACAACCTTCCGAGGTCCGAGCGTGTGAAGGTGTCTCTCTAAGCCGAAGACACGGCTCTCCTCTCATCTTCCATGGGTCTAGCTTTCGGAATCGTCTACAAGCAACGTGCATTGGACGACTTCGAGCGCTTGTACCTCGAATAGAAGATCCGAGTGAACCCGGAAAAGACTCAGGCGATAACCATGGGAAAAACGATATCTTCTCCGGCTAGGGAAGTGAGGGTCTCTGCAAGAGAGATCTACTGGCAGGCGCAGATAAAGTACCTAGGCCTTCTTATAGACCGTAGGCTCACCTGGAACCCGCACTTCGAATTAGTCAAAACAAAGATCAGGGGTCGGATCAGAAGTCTGTACCTTCTGATCAACAGAAGATCAAAAATGAGTCTGAAGAAAAAAATTGCCATCTATAACACGATGTTCAAGCCTGTCATCATGTATGCTTCAAGCGTCTGGGTACAAGGGCTCCGAACAATAACTCCATTCTGAAGAAACTTCAAAATAAGTTAATGATTGTGAATGCTCCGTGGTTCGTGAGGAATGAAGCCATCCGCAGAGATTTGCAGCTGCCTTCCATTCAGCAGTCCATTCAGTCGAGGAATTGGCAAGTTTTTGATAGTGTAGAAACTCTCGATAATCTGTTAGTTAAGTAAGCTATAGATTATGCTGTAGACGACCCCTGCCGATATAGAAGGCCCCGACACTGTCGAACGAGGCCCCGTTAAGAGGTGAACAATGTCTTCATCTATTCACCCCAGCCAGATAGGGGTACATATTTGAAATCAAGATGATCCACTAGTAAATAGTTCAGTTATCACCCAAAGACGATTGTGGATACAAACAATTGTGGAGGCCGTCATGTTCTTCATTAAGAGGTGAACAATCTCTTCATCCATTCACCCCATCCAAGTAGGGGTTCATATTTGAGATCAAGATGATCCACTAGTAAATGGTTCAGTTATCACCCGAAAACGAACTGTAACTCCATTCTACGTTTTATTGCTAAATATAATTGTTATTTTTAGCGATTCATTTCGAAATTGAATTTTATATGTTCTCTCAGAGATTTCAAATCATATTATATTATAATAGACAGGGGAATTACGAACTGATAAAATTCATTTCAAGTGTTTTTTAGCATGTTTTACACAAAATTTGATGCAACTTTAATGACTAAACTTATCAGTTACAGCAGAAATAATTGCTATACTTTCTGGAATACTGACTTTTTCACGATTAAAAAATTATTGTATTTTTCCAACGGACAATAACCAAATAGAATTCAATAAAACCGATGCGTCAGTTTTTTCTGAGAATAAATAATAATGTCAGATCATGCATGTATTTCCGCTGGATTTGATAGCTTTGAATGCTGGGTCAAATTGAACCATTTCAGGACTATATCCCTAAGCATATTTCAATGATGCGGATTCAATCAAAAAAAAATTAACCTGATTTTGAAGATTCCAAATAACTGAGGCAATTTCGAAAGTCTATAGTTTTGATTTAAAAAAAAGTGTTTTGTTTCTCTGAAAGAGTTGGTCAAATCCAACTGATGAAGCCATCGTGCAACGAAACGCGTATTGAAAAACGTTCATGGTGTGAAAATTGTAGTTTTGTCAAAAAGTGAATCACATCAATATTGAGAAAATAGTTAAGTTGACAAAAGTCAAATCTTCCACTAAAACTAGATAAACCATTCGTAAAGTTAAACGTAAATTTATTTTCCACACTATGCAAACTTCACTAATGACACTGTGTATCTTTTTGAAGTCACCTTATACCGTTAAAAAAAACTTTGTTTCACATGTGACCAAATCTTAATAAAATCATTATTGGATTTTGTAGTATATCGCTATTTTGAAGACAATATTATGCCGGAAATGAAATATTGTCACAGCTGAGGAATTTTTGTTGTGTTATCAACAAAAAATTGACAAAAATCAAAATTATACTTTGCGTGAGCAGAAAACATGCATAGATATAGAAAAACTTTTTCTAGCAACTTCCAATATTTTGACATAGCATGGTGCTCTTAGTAATCGTGTCTCCAAAGGAGGTCATAAAATGGACTATAATTCAACTGAGATTTTATCAATTGAAGGAAATACATCTAAAAGATTGTTTTTGGAACTGTCATTCATATTAGAATCAAATAATCGCTTTAATAGAAGATCAGACATTGATCACCTTAGTGAAATTTATTCCTTCCTATTAGACATTGATAAAAATTTACACGATTTCCAAACCAGCAATAATTCTGGTTTTTCATTAATATAATTCATAACATTTCAAATATTTTCTTGACGGGAAATTAGGGGTTTCCAGGCAGTTGGAAATCTCTGACCGTTATAACGTTTTTTCAGGCAGAAAGGTCGCTTTTCAATTTCGATGGCCTCGCGAATTATCCGAGCTTGTAGTGTTTTCGCTGTGGTGATGGTCTTAGTGTTCGCAAAGTTGTTGTGTCATGTCTCTTGATGATGTTTGGACAGGTCTGAGGATGGGTCTGACTTTCGGACAGCAAGTTGATAATCGTATACTCTACTTGTCACACGTCTGTTGGTCTGGCCTACATATGTTCTATCGCAATCGGAGCATGGAATTTCATATATACCATGGAATTCACACATTCCTTCGTTCTCCCAAGAAAAAATTATCAGTGAATCCCAGGTTTATATGAAATTATATGCTCCGATTGCGATAGAACATATGCAGGCCTCAAGAGACAGGACACGACATATACTTTGCGAACACTAAGACCATCGCCACAGAAAAACACTACAAGCTCGGATAATTCGCGAGGCCATCGAAATCAAAAAGTAACCATTCTGCCTGAACAAACGTGATGTTATGTAAGCATAGTTGAACACAGAAATCTAAAGATTTTCCATCAAGTTGTCTGAAGAATTTCGAAAATATCATGTGGCAAAACTGCAGTGTCCAGTACATTCGACGAAACGCATCGTTGTAATTGAGAAATTAGTATTAATTCGCGCTTGAGAAAAATCGAAAGTCGTGTCCTCAATATGCTGCTGTATTGGAGGTTTTCAGTTATAGGGTGAGGGTTTAGAGAGTCTACCTTGATTTGTTTATGAAAGGGATACAGAGACATAATCGCTTTGGGAATAAAGATTCAACACAGAAATGGGCCCCTGGGGAGTCCAGCTTCCCGGCTGTTTAATTAAAGGGAGTAAGAAATGCAAATAACTGTAATTGTTAGGGGTTACGAAAATGATTGTTACGGATTTCTTGAAAACTTGATTAGTAACAAGGAGAAAAATGAACTGTACACATGGTTCATTTCAACTCCCACCTCACTCCCCTGTATCTTTTTTTTTGAAGTCTCATTTTGGAAAAAACATCAGATAATGAAGGGGTTTATTTTTTAGGGCATTGAAGAGCCTTAGGGCAAGTGTCTTAAGGCGAAACATCGGTGTATACCAGTGAGGATGACAGTGTTCTATGTAAGTGCAATTTGTTACTATTCATTTAAAGTAGAACTCACGTGAATGATATTGATTTTTATTTCACAACGAATGTTTGAAATACAAACTGAGTAGTTATGGAGTTTCTGATGGAATATTGAGAACGCATTACTCAGGAATTCTTAGGGAAAGTTGAAAAACGTTATGACTCAGGAGTATGAATCCGAATTGAATGGAGAAGGATCAAATTGAAAAACTTATAACAAAATTGAAATTGAAATAGCTTTTCAAAGTGATGGATTTGAAAAATTAGTCAAGCCGTATGATGGCCACCAAGATCACCAGATTTGAATCCATGTTATTCTCATTTGTAGAAAATATTGGAACAAGAAGTGTACAGACAATTAATCCCCGAAAAAATCGGAGAACACTCGGAAATTGAAAGAAACAAACTGAAAAGTGTATTAATTTGGAATGATGGTATGTTGGGAAATAAATAATATATTTCCAATTTACTTTTCCTCCTGAGGACACCAACTCGATAAAGGAAACGCGCGTCGAAAAGAGTTTTGTAGTTTTGAAAAGAGATCAGTAGTTTTGTAGTTAGTCTGTCATTATTATTACTATTATTATAGTTAGTTATTATCGAATTGTCAGAATAATAATTGAAGAATTGAAATCCGCTCAAAAATCATCGGCCCATAGATCCACACGTAAAATCAAGAGGAGATGAATTAAAGTAATTCATTTACACCACTTAGAATTGCAATTGCTAAAAACACTCTATTATTGGTGGATTTTCTTTTTGAATGAACGATAAATGAATATTTGTTTTACAGTATTTTGAAGTAATTTTATCGATGAACCTTGATTCGATTTCTGATGAGTATATCTAATATGATATCAACCCCTGTGGTCTGAAAAACACATATTGATTTTCATAAAGATAGAAATTGAATTTTTGATGACGGTCTGGTGGAAAGGTAGCCGGTTGGGTTGACTAAAGAGGTTTGTTCTTCTCATTCAATCGACCGCTATGTAGAACAGTAGTTCGAACCCTACGGCCTCACGATCGATTTTCAGTGAGTATCATCCAACCCGTGCTGGGAATCACATGTTGGAAGTTAAGATGTCGTTAATTCTCAGCTCGCAGCTTTTGGTGGTTGTTGTTCATAAGAACGATAGCTGGTTATCGGAAAAATATATTTCAATAGTTTTTTTTATCAGAGTTATTATTGTAATATTGAATAATACTATCATTGAGGAGAATCTGAGAAATAAATTATTTATACTAACTCACCAAGTTATATACGTGGACTATTCAAAAAATAAGGTGAATCATGAAACTTTGCGGGCTATGTACATTCGTTTAGTGATTTTTTAAATTTTTTTATGTTGGTACACTCGTCTCGAACACATATTCACAGTTTCGACTATTTAGCATGTTTAGTTTGATGATGAGATGCACAAAGTTAGATGTGTTTTGCGTGTTCGCCGATTTTCTGCTATCGAAATATTAGATCAAAGAATTTGCATAAAATCTAATATATAAAAATGGATGTTTGTTGGTTGGTCGGTTGGTTGGTTGGTTGGTAAGTGATAAACCTCTATATCGCTCAACCGATCGTGATGAAACTTGACATGTGTAGGTAATTTTTCATTGAGAAGGTTTTTAGGCTATCAGTTTTTCTGTAACTCGCGCTGTAGCGCCATCTACCGGCCACTGTTCTGTAACGCTGCGCACGCCTAAGTTCGTTGATTCTGATTATGTCAAAATATTGGAACAGCAGCGATACAGCAACATACCACTAATTAGTACTACTACCAAATTCTACGCAGGCGAAGCCGCCGGCAACAACTAATTTTGTATGAAAATGAAATTAAGTGCTCAAAATACTTGAAATAATAACAGTGATATACGGTGATTGTAGTCAGAAAAATGTTTACAGTGGTATAGTTCAAGTAAACGATATAGTGCAACATACCTTCCAACAGTTCCCCTTTAATAATATAGTTAGCAAGCTAACTAATTTCGTTATTCAATAATCATTTTTGATTATTTGGTATAGTAATCTTCAAAATACAAATTGTTATCCATTAAAAAACTTTGCAATTCATCTTTCCTCGAATTTTTATTCGGTACTTTGATGAGCTGTCACGAATGATAGGAAGCGTTGTCAAGAACTTTTACACTATATGCATCCAAATTTGTAATCAATGTGTTTTTGAACCATTCCTCGATAATATAGCTTCCATGTTCCTATGATAGTCAACATTGCAGTCCTCAAGTGTTTTTTCACATACTTTCAGAGAATTCTGAACCCATCCTTTACTTTCTCCGCAATGCTCAATGATTAGTCGCGATTCTTTGTTTGCAGGCATGTTAGGCGTACACATTCTCGAACCATCAGTCCACCCTTTCGTAGTTGTGTCGTGAGTGTCATACCAAGTTTCATCCAAATAGAAAATTTGCCGTTAGTCTTGTCCCTATTCAGTTATTTGTTCTAACTATTTGTTACGCAATTCCACTATTCTTCTGTTTTCCATAACTGCTTGACGGTTGTTTGTTATTTTTAATTGAAATCCTAGTTTCTTTATCCAATTCTGAAGAGTTTTGTCACAGCAGGTCACGTTATGGCCGGAAGTATTTAATTTCTTCCTTATGATTTCAGTTGTAGAAATCTCATTGCTTTTGTAACAGTCGTAGGTATATCGTTTTTTTCAATGATTTTATCAGATGACTATGTAAAGGTTTCAGTAATCGCGTCTTGCGTTCATAATGTTTGTTTTTGACTAGTATACGTACAGTTGAGGAAGGAATTTCGATCAAATCTGATATTGCTTGTAATAGTTTGTTTTCCTCGAAACTTGAGATAAAGATTCTTATATACATTGAAACATACTCTTTGTGTTTCAATATTCAAATGCATCCCAATCTTATTCACTGGTATCTCTTTTTCGCATTGTTCACCATCGCTATTGGAATCACGACACTGGAAAAAGTCTGCGTTTTTATCAGACTCGTTATTATTATTAGTACTTGTCCAAGGACGCCATATTTCAAACAGATAACAAAAATATTGAGTAATTATAATTGCACCAATATTTGATTTCAACACTCAAATCGCGATCAGTTCCTAAACTGAACACGACGGCGATAACCTTCCCCGATTTCTATTCGTCACCGTAACATGATTTCAAATTCAATGTTATGACTCTTCAGCCAATCACAAAACTCGGTTAGTAAAAATTATCCAATACGAACCGCCAAGTCTACAGTCCACGTGGACTATTTCGCCGCCGGTTCATTTCTATGTATTGGTTTTTTGGCCTTTGAGAATACCGTCACCTTTAAATGTGCACAATATCGTTTACTTTGACTATACAAGCTTTTCACAGAAGGTCGAGATGATGTGAATGACGACGCATTACAAGAGAAGTTGCTGAGGATGTCGGCATATTGGTTGGCAGCGCAGTTCGTTCCAAAATTATTGAATTTTGAGGAAACAATCGTCGCATGAGCATCGCTCAGGAATTATTGAATGACGTCAACGGCGAACCAGATTTGCTTAAAAGGGTCATAACTGGTGACGAATCATGGGTATATGGTTAGGGCATTAAAACCCAAGTCCAGTTGCCCCATTGGAAAAGCCCAGGAAAGACAAGACAAAAAAAGCACGCCAAGATCGCTCAAATGTCGGAGTTTTGGTCTCTGTTATCTTCGGTTACCGTGGCGTAGTGCATCAGGAGTTTTTCTCACATGGTCGTATGGTCAATAAGAAGTATTATCTCTCGCCGCTTGCGAGAAGCAATACGAAGAAAACGTCCGGTAGTGGGAAAAACAATTATTGGCTTTTGCATCACGATTATGCATCTGCTCACTCGCCATTTCTTGATCGTAATTTTTTGACCAAAAACAACACGCCTCAGCCACCGTATTCACAAGATTTTGTCCCCTGTGACTTTTTTTTGTTCGCAAGATTGAAAATACCCATGAAAGTACGGCGTTTTGCGACAATTGAGAAAATGAAAATCAAATAGCCAAGAGAGCTCAAGGACATACCAAAAAGTGCATAACAGAACTGCTTCGAGGATTGGATAAAACGCTGTTATCATATATGAGGGGGACTACTTTGAGGGGGACAAAATAGAAATTGACAAATGAATGAATATTTTTTGAGAAAAATAAAAATTTACCCGATTTGTTTAACAGACAGCGTATAGCTATGTGTTATATTCTGTCAAGTTTCTTATTCAATCTCTCTAATAATTTCATGCACGTTTGAATATACCAAGCTTTGATTGAGTACATGCCTTCTCTATTTAACGAACGTTTTCGCATCTATCTATGTGTATGTGGTGTAGCTGGTTTAGCGTTCGCTTCATAATTGGTAGGTTGTAGCTTAAAAAGTTTATTTTTCGAATATTGTTCATCGGTTACGAATAATGTAAATACACATAACTTCTTCTTCTTCTTTATACATGATTTCTATGATGTCGATATGACATTGTTCACCATACTCAAAATTTCCATCTTAACTTATATGATAGAGATTATTCTACGTTACAAAGCTGGAAATTGTGACTTATCGTTCAAAAAGAAACGTATGATGGGAACTTTATTATGATGCTATTTATTAGTTTTAAAACAAAAATCAGATGTTTTTTCAACGTATACAGAAAAAATGTTCAGCGGTAAGTACCCACTTTGGTATTTGACTCTCTTCGCTATTTCAATCGTCACCTTCAGTTGACAATCTATTAACTGGGGTTTGTAGAGTAGACTTTTTAGATTTTTTCACTTTTCTGCTCCATAATTTCAATCTCTACCTCATTTTATGTTATCCAGCTCTCTTGTAAAATGGGGATCGGGCGGTTAGAATTCTCACTTGAAATACCGATCAAGAGAATAATTAATGACATCAATTATAACAGATGGCTATTATTCTCGGAAATCATTTTTTTGGCCAACGTTCTCTGCGTCGAATGTCTTTTTGATTAAACCGCCAAGCTTGCGCCATTATATAACTTCGTCCCCATCAAAGTGTTTCGGTGAGTATTTAATTGAAAATGCGGACGTGACTAGGATCTGCTAGACCATTATTTTCGCACTAATATTGCAATCATTTCTGGTCGTAAAAAGTGCCCTGGATTCGGTCGTAATTGTCTTGAATGCGTCAAAAGCTATTAAAATCAATTCGCGATTTGTTCAATTGACCCACCATTTTTTACATGACAACAAAATACTGTAATAGAATTAATTGCCCATATGTACACCTCGATAATCTCTGTAGGGAGTAAATTATTATTTCATTATAATGAAGAAGGAACATTATCTTCCGATTTTGAATATTGAATGACACTATAATCACTTGTTCTTATTCAATTGGTACACCGAATATTCATATTGGAAATAAAACAGAATACAAAAAAACGCTACATAACGTTATATTTGAAATAGTTATTACAATCAAATGTCAATTACAAGGAAAGCAATTATTCTCTAGGTGAACACTTTTTTGAATAACTTCGAAAGAACATTCAGAGAATCATTGTAAAATGTTTTACACCAGAAGAGAAATTCATACAGTGTGATTCATTTAAAATGGAAGCACCCTCAGAAAATATACCATTTTCAACCGATTGGAATATTTTTTTCTTTCCTTAGGTTGACGTTTGAGAAGTCTACTACAAATTTTTATGAACTAGTTTTCGTTTTCACATCCAACTTCTATTATTTTATATTGTCAAAAATTGAACAAAATTATTAGCGATTTTTTTTAATCTGACAACACCACTGGATTCATGAATTTCAATCGCCACAAAAGAAGTCAAGCCCTATTAGCCTTGAACAGACAACGTGTTACCTCAGGGCTAGTACTAGAGTGCCACCAAGATTTAGCCAAAGCCACGGTAGATAATAACATTAACCTGAGGTGGGTTAAAGGGCACGACAGGAGTAAAGATAGTCGCATTGCCGACTCTTTAGCCAAGGAAGTGGCTGGACCAAGAATTTTAGAACCCAGTGGCATCTACGGCCTGATGACTTCGGCAATTGCGGAACTAGCCAAACGTCACACTCATGCACAATCCCTAAAGAGATGGGATGGAATCAAAGGATGCAATCTTGCCAGGATCACCCTGGAAAGCTGGCGCCGAAGAAATATCTGGCGATGACCAGGAAAAATGTACGCTTAACAGTAGGATATCTGACTGGCCACTGTCAACTAAGGAAACACCTCCATAATATGGGGCTAGTGGACACACCTCTATGCAGGATGTGTGAACAGGAAGATGAAACTGTCAGGCATGTCCTATGCGAGTGCTCGGAGTTATCGTCAATAAGAGAGTGTGTGTTCGGCAAGTCTAGGCCTACACGTGCCGATATAAAGGAGATATCTCCAAGTGACCTGTCCACCTTCCATAAAAAGGACAGGAGGGACGATGACCTAGGAGGACAACTCCTCGGGAGGATATACAATGGGTCACATTTGCTGTGGATTTACACTCACCCTCCCTACTATACAGATACAATATGTTGAAGTCAAAAACGTACCAATTGTAATGTTCATGTTCATGTCTACTCAGAGTAGAGTATTACTAAGGTTCTGTACTTTGATTCTACAAGATCTTCTCGTATATACTTGACGGGTAAGTAATTGAAGAAAGAATTAAAAGTTCAACTTCAAACAAATTTCACGGCTATTACTTACTTGCACTCATGATGGCGCTTTGCAATTAACATATAAATTATTTACACGAAATACGACTCTATTCCTGATTTCATTATGTTATGTTATTAGCCGATCTTTGATGAGAATTCATTGACACGTATTAATTAACTCTATATTTCATTAACAGTGTATTATTATACAATAGTTTTCTCAGGTGTGTTCAAACTAGTTTTTAGTATAAAACACGCTCGAAGGACCCATTGATTACCAAAACGTGCTGTAGCTCTATGAACTGTTCAGTGAAAATCTCGAAATTCACTGTTTCTCCAATTCATTAAAGTATTTTATGTAAAAGTATTTTATGTAACATAAATGTGAGAAGTGCAAAAAATGTATTGCATTCTTGATGGATTTTTAGATTTTTGCATACAACATAATTATTAAAGTATTTTATGTAACATAAATATGTGAGAAGTGCAAAAAATGTATTGCATTCTTGATGGATTTTTGGATTTTTGCATACAATATAATTATTGAAGTATTTCATGTAACATAAATGTGTTAGAATTGCAAAAAATATTATGCATTCTTGATGGATTTTTAGATTTTTGCATACAACATAATTATTAAAGTATTTTATGATCATTATGATCATTGCATAAAAAAATTCCCGTTTCCTAGTAATAAATAGTGAATAATATTTTTACCCACAGTAACAAACTGTTGATAGATAAATTTGCCGAAATTCCTGTTCCAGGTGTTGTTTTTATAACATGCTTTATTTATTCATAATAGAAATATTACCAGTGATAGTTAGTACTCGTAACACAATAAATCTTCGTAATAAATTCGCAGCTGAGCAATATACATGGTGACAATTTGAAAGCTTACAATGGCTATATCTGAGCATCCAAATAAAATATGAGAAATCGCTGAAAACAGGGAAACAAAATGATGTAATAACTACCTTATTTTCACTTTACGTCTCGCTCCCACCTACTTGTGATAACTTCTCTAAAAGCTCTTAAGAAATGCTTTTCAGTGGTACCCTACAAAGCTGCATTCGATGTAGTAGTTTTTGGTTCATTAAATAAAACACTATTTATAGCAAGAGCCAAACGTGATGGCGAGCGATCGCGCAGGTAAAGACTCTCCCAACTAAATTCTTATTGGATTACAATAAACCCCTTGCCGGCCAATGTCGTTCCCGTAATTAGTTTTAATTGGGGTAGCAAATGGAATATGACTTCTTTGTAATTTCTTTCCATATTTTATTTAGTATTATAGGTAGTAGTACAGTTCATTAAAATGTTTTATAATAGGTTCGTTCCAACCAGCGTCAGAAACAGTTTCTGACAGTCAGGATTCTGCGCAGTAATGTGATTGCGTTCCAACGTGAGTTTCCATTGTTGAAATTCCATGCCAAACTTCAGTTGAACTATCAGCTGTTCCAATCAGAAATTTCAAATTAATCAGAAACCAATATTTAACAGACATGCGCGTTGACAACGATTAACAAACTGTTGGAAATCTGTTGGTGACTCAAGGTTGGAACGAACCTAAATGATACACTCTTCATGACTGATATTTTGTTAGGCGATGATATTTTTTCAGAAACAACACAATTTATTCAGACACAGCCAACCGCCAACAGCATTGGAGGAACAGTAATGGTACGCCTCTGTACAGAGCATTTGTCTTGCAAGAGGTGTGGTAATGAGTTTGTGTGCATGGAGGCGGACTCGCCATCACGTTTGGCGCCTGCTGTACTTACCTTACGAGTCTTGTGTGAGAATGGAGATCATACTGCCATCTAGTGGTATCAACCCAAACCACATGACAAATGAGCGCCACTTGAATCAGTGTACTTTTGTCTAGGTATTCGATGAAGTCGCCGAAGGCAGTTCATTGACGGGCTGGCTGTCCTTGTTCATCTTTCACTGCCTGAACCACTGTGCATACTGTTTTTGGCAAGTGAATTAATTGGCTTAGGATGTGGGTGTTAAGCAAACCGGCCATCGGATGCCTCCTTCCACGTAGCCCCGCTGGATACGGGAATGACAGAATCACTTGTGGACCCTTCGAGATACCGGGCGCCTTCTAGTCGTAGCACGGTAATGCGGGGCTCTGCCGTGATTGACCTTCTTTCCCTAGCTACTCGTGAGACTTTTATGGACGAAGTAAAATTAAAAATTCTTTGTGGCGCTGAGTCTACGACTCCAACTGACCTCCCTGTAAATTTAGTTCAGGAGCGACTCTACAGAGGAGATAGATGCCGAGTTTACGACTTTAACGGACCTCTCTGTAAATTTAGTTCAGGAGCGAGTCTACAGAGGAGATGGATGTCGAGTTTACGACTCCAACTGACCTCCCTTTAAAGTTAGTTCAGGAGCGACTCTACAGAGGAGATCGATGTCGAGTTTACGACTTCATCGGACCTCTCTGTAAATTCAGTTCAGGAGCGAGTCTACAGAGGAGATGGATGTCGAGTTTACGACTCCGACTGACCTCCCTGTGAAGTTAGTTCAGGAGCGAGTCTACAAAGGAGATGGATGTCGAGATTACGACTCCAACTGACCTCACTTTAAATTTAGTTCAGGAGCGAGAGTTTCTCAACTCCTCAACAACTGATCCAACAACTGAACCTTAAAAAAAGTTTGGTGGTGCAGCCAGGAAACAACTGAGTCGTCTCCTCAAGAGCGGTACCATATAAAACCGCCTTGCACCAAATTCTTGAGCGGCGGCTGTCTCAGGTGGGGGAACAAACCCCCTATGAGCAGGTTAGCAAACGTTTGCGCTCAAGTGATGATTTATCAAAACCAAAGGCAAAAAAGCCCTGCACGGCTGAATCTAAAGCATCATCAGGTGTAGCTGACGTGCAAAAACCCTCATATGGGAAGTTTCTCGTGGGTATCAAGGTGGGAATTTTGCAACTTAACTATCCGACTACCTCATTAACGGTCTTTAGAGTTCGGCAGAGCCGTTCTCTTACCATCTGACCACTCACCATACAAACTAATCGGCTTCGTTAAGAAGTTGGGTTTATTTGGCCGAGTGTGAATAGGTGTAATCCACAATAAACCCTTGCGGATTGCGGTGGAGGGTCAAATAGACCCACTCACTTTGAACCTAACCTAACCTAACCTAGTACAGTTCATTGAGAAGTTATATAATGATACACTCTTGATGACTAGTTCGTTTTTTGTCAGGCGATGACATTTTTTCAGACAAACACAAATTATTCAGACAATGCCAAACGCCAACAGTATTGGAGGACAAGTAATGATACGCCTTTGTACCTACATCACGTTTGGCGCTTGCTTTATTTGAATTAGAATTTTATTATCTATTATTAATTTAAGGAATGTTTGAGTATATTTTCAAACTCTTGACATACATTGAAAAATATTTGTCTGGAAATAACTCAGCATTCTTGGATTACTCTTTCCTTCAGCTGCTCTCAGGTTGAGTCTTGTAAACAACATATTTTAGATGGCCTCGGAGAAAGAAATGAAGAGGGAATAGGTCCGGGGATCTAGGAGGTCATTCAATAGAACCTCTTCTCCCAGTCCATTGATTAGCATAATTATTATCTAACCATTGTCTAACTGGAACTACATAATAACAGTGTACGTCTTTTGATTCTCTAATTCATGAACTATCCGAGGTTTGATAGATCTTTATAGCATGTGAACATATTTCACCATTTGAATTTCCATCAATGAATATGGACCAATAATTGCATCTCCCAATATACCAGCCCAAACATTAACTTTCTCGGGATTAGGTTAGGTTGAACCTAACGGGGTATTGCGTATGCCCTTCTCTAAATAGTCGTGGGTTCTCGTCACTCCAGTAACGACAGTTTTGTTTATTTGCGTGACCATTTAAATGAAAAGTGCACTCGTCACTAATGCAAATATTTTTGATTAGCCGAGGTTTTGCGATAATTCTAGCTGTCATAATTTCACAGAAATCAATTCATCTTTCGGGGTCATCGTCACCAATTTCTTGAAGGATTTGAATTTTATATGGATGAAATTTATGTAAACATCTGTCTTATATTTGTCTCCGGGTGCCTCTGGTAAAATTCTTTAGTTGTTTTTAACAAACACTGATCTTTTCTACCATAAATAAAAATCATTTCCACACGTTTAGCTATGTTGTACACCATTGGTGCAGATAAAATTTCTGTTTCTCGTATACAACGTATTGTTTCCCTTCTTGAAGTTAAAAATGCAATACAAAAATACCTCTCAAAACCAATATTTCGAACACCCCTTTTTTGTTACTTGCTCTTATCAACTGAGTCAACTTTTTTCAGGTACAAATGAACAAAAAATAGTACAGGTGTGAAATGTAGGAGAGTTTTAATGTTAATAGGGGTTACTATGAAAATTATAATTTGAAAGGGTTATATTTTTAGAAGTGACTAATTTTTTAGGAAAGAACGTTTTTGGCTTTCTACTACTCCATCTTGATATAGAAAAATGTGGGAATCTTCCCAAGAAAGGAAGAAAGTAATCAATTTTAAAAGAAGTAACTGTATACATATATGTGTAGGTCAGACACAACTCTGGAAGAAAAAGCCTTTCTGAAACAACTACTTTCTGCCATAGCCGAATGTGTATTTGTGTGATACCTGAACTGAATGAACTTCACTTAGTGCTTGAATTTTTTCAGCTATGGTGAATAATTTCGGATTTAGTATGACTCGAATGAGTTCTTTGAACTCATTTTTCCTTTTTGCGTCATCACATACAAACACATTTTCGGTCATCCTTTCGATTATATCAAATCAAAAGAAGTTATTTATATGAAGGTCTAAGGTGCGGTAATCATTAAAATCGTTTACAATTACTTGGAAACAACGAAATTGAGAATATACGAGTATATATAAGGTCAAAGAACAGATGAGCAAATTGAAAGACACTCTAACTTAGAAAATAATACTTTTGACCATGTTGGTCATGTAGGACTATTGGCCATATAGTCCAAGCAAACTACAGAAAAACTTGTTCAAACTTGAAAACATTGCAATAGAAGGTTTTTCAAATGAATTTCAATAAGAAACCATTGCCAAATAATGCATTCAAAATCAGACAAATCAGTCCATGGGAACCATGGAAAATTAAACGAATTGAACGTCGAAGTTCTGCTTCGCCCACCATACTTTCCAGACCTATCGCCAATCGACTACCGTATTTTCAAACACTTCGATAACTTTCTCACCGGTAGAACCATCGTCAATCAGGCAAAAACGGCCTTCGTCGACTTCATCGAATCCCGAGCACACACTTTTCATGCTGACGGAATTAATCGACTTGTGTTACGTTGGCAAAATTGCACTGATGATGAATAAGTATTTACTGAGATAACACAGTTTGAAGTAGACTCATAAAAACGGGCAAAGCTTTTGAAACGACTAATATTATATACTCAAGTCATTTGCTTAGCAGAATGTTAGCCGCGGAATCACATTATTATGTTGTGGTGTGCTGTGATGCTCTCTGACGTGACGGCGAGTGTGCAGACTATTCTGTGGTGTCGGGGCGCGTTCTGACGTTATTTCGAGTCAATACAATAGTGGCCTTTGAAGTAAACACATCTACATCTACAATGCTTTCCTCCAATTCGGATAGTGATATTCAGGAAAATCTTGCGTGTCTGCTAATGTAAAGTTTACCTAAAAAAATGCAAACCCGTATTTTCTAAAAAGTTCAATAAGTTTGCCCGACATTTTGTGCACAGATAAATGCAAACGACTATTCTCTAGCTAGTTAGCGCGTCACCATCGTTCTGACGCCGATCGGGAATCGACCAATCGCCGTCACGACAGATCGCGTCCCCACACACTGCCCTTTAGTAATATAATTCTAAACATACTAAATGTATGGATACGATATACTTGCGGCGCGTCACGACACACCACGACACAATAATAAAATTCCAGCTTAGAAGTTAACATACATTTTCAACTATTAATTTTTGGAAAAATCATCCTCAACTGATATTGAAATTACTTTCAAATAATGAAACTATTCAAAAGATACTGTTTGTAAAAATGTCAAATTTCCATCAACTCATATATAAGTTCAATTCCGAATCTGAAAAACAAGTGTTTTCAGTAGATTCATTTTATGCCATAGGTTTTTATAAGGACAAAACACAAGCACTACAGGAACATTCTTAAGGCGCTCTCAGATCGGTGCCTGTGCGAAAGAAGCGATTCACATTGGATTTGAATCGCTGGAGATTAAATCCATTTGGAAAAACGTTCTCAGAAAGTTAATTTCACATAAACGCAGTTCTCCAGATGAAAGAATTCTCAAACAGTGAAGTTCAAGGTGTACTGAGTTGAACCTCAAAACGATGAGCAGTCACAGTCCGTCGCGTATTTCTGATATGTACCGCTCTTGGTGGAATCAAATATGTCAAGTCACTTGAACACCTCCCGTGAAAGTATTTATAGAAGAGAGACAAATCACTAACCTTTCTTCGATGTTCCAGGCTATCAAGGTTGCACGCGATGTTCACATCTCCAATCAGGCGGATGGCTCTTTTCTGGATGGAATTCTGCAACTTTAGGGTATGTTTGGAGGCAGAGCACTATACATAAGAACAATACTCCAAAGAATTTCAGATCAGAGCTTTATAAAGCATCAAAACTTGCTGAGGTGTGTATTGTTTTCTGGTTCGGAACAGTGTTCCAAGCTTCTGAGAAGAAGCCTTTGCAAATCCAGCATGATTGTGGCAAGACATATTGGTGTCCATTTTAACCTCCAACAAACTTATCGAAGCAGAAAATGGAATTGTCTGACCTGACATTACGAGTATTATATCCGGTTTGGAGACATTTATTTTCTAGGAAAAAACCGATGCCTGGGTTTTTGTGGCATTGAATTGTACCTGGTTACTTTGACTCCAATTCGAAATCACTTCTAGATCCTAATTAAGATATGCAGCTTCCTGCTGCCGGTGAATATGTGCCTCCGTAGCCGATGTCCTGGAATACAAATTGAATGACGAGACAAGTGTGCTGTCGTCAGCAAAGCAATATATTGGATTCTTGGTTTTTTTAATACGTCGTTGATATACAATAAAAAGAGGGTTGGAGACGATATGGATCCCTGGGGAACACCAGCATTGATGGTAAAATTATTCAAAAGATATCCATCGACGGCCACTTGCAGGAAACGTTCTTTCAGGAAGCTGGAGAGCCAAACACAAAATATGATCCGACAAACCATAGCATCGTAGTTTGGCCAGCAAACCCTCAT